>LOEQ01015547.1:30047-46529 GCA_001685075.1 Bramus lutescens
ATAACTATATGTTTTTCTTTGGGTTCACCTTCTTATTTAGCTTCTCTAGGATCCCGAATTATAGGCATTGAGCCCCATCACGTCTTGATGCCTTTTTTCATATTATTGCTCCTCCCTCTTTTTGACTGGATTTTGGCAATTCAGCCAGTGTTCAACTGTGGATCTCTGCATCCTGCTTCCCATCAGTTGGTAGATGAAGGTTCTCTGATGACATTTAAGATAGTCATCAATCTGACTACAGGGCAAGGTCAGCTCAGGCAGCTTCTCCACAATTGCTTAGGGTCTTGGCTGGGGTCATCCTTCTGGATTCCTGAAATTTTTCTAGAGCCAGGTTTCTTGCTAGCCCCATAATGGTTTCCTCATTCAAGATATCTTTTTCCTTATTCTCTACTCTGTCTTTCTCCGATCTCGACCATCCTGTTCCTTCAAGTTCTCCTCTACCCTGCCCTTTCTCCTTTTCTACCCTAACTTCTCTCCCCATCCATATGCTTCCAATTTTCTCAGAAGATCTTGTCTATTTCCCTTTTTCAGGGAGATCGATGTATGCTTCTCTTAGGGTTCTCCTCGTTACCTAACCTCCATGAGGATCATGGATTATAGGGTCTTTATCCTTTGCTTTACATCTAATATCCACCTATGAGTGAGTATATAGTGTTCCAGTTATTCTGGATCTGGGTTACCTCTCTCAGGATGCCTTTTTTTCTAGTTCCATCCATTTACATGCAAATTTGAAGATATCATTATATTTTCTTACGGCTGAGAAGTACTCCATTGTGTAAATGTACCACATTCTCTTTATATATTCTTCATCTGAGCGGCAGCTAGGATTTTTCCAGGTTCTGGCTATGACAAATATTGATGCTATGAACATAGCTGAAAACATGTCCTTGTGGTATGATTGCACATCCTTTGGGTTTACACCCAAGAGTGGTGTTGCTGGGTCTTGAGGTAGGTTGATTCCCAATTTTCTGAGAAATATGTAATGGAAAAAGAAAACATCTTTAAAAAATGGTGCTGGCATAACTGGATAACAGTATGTAAAAGAATGCAAATAGATCCATATCTATCTCCATGCACAAAACTCATGTCCAAATGGGAAGAAAAGCCTCAGTGTAAATCTTATCACAGTGAGTTTCATAAAAGAGGAAGTGGGAAGTAGCCTTGAATATATAGGCACAGGAGACCACTTCCTAAATATAATACCATTTGTACTGACACTGAGAGCCTGATGAATAAATAAATGGGGCCTGCTGAAACTGAGAAGCTTCTGTAAAACAAAAGACACTGTCAATAATACAAAAAGGCAGCCAACTGAATGGAAAAAGATCTTCAACAACCACACATCAGACAGAGCGCTGATCTCAAAAATATATAAAGAATTAAAAATAAACTAGGCATCAAAATTCCAAATAATCTAATTAAAAATGGGGTACAAGTCTAAACAGAGAATTCTCAACAAAAGAATCCTAAATGACCAAAAGACACTTGAAGAAATGCTCAACAACCTTAGTCATCAGGGAAACGTGAATCAAAACAACTCCAGTCCTGGTGGGAGTGCACTTGTACAGCCACTAATCAGTATCACGGTGTCTAGGAGTCAGTTTTATTGCTCTGTTCCTCAGAACAAAAGTATTTCATTTTCTCCTTTGTCGCTAGCCTATCAAGTGTCAAGATCTCTCCCACCAGAGCAATGCCATGGGTGGGTTTCATCTTATGGAGTAGCCCTTAAATCCAATCAAAGAGTGGATGGTTATGATTACAATTTTTATGCCACCATTGCAGACAGAAGGGTTTGCAGCACAGTTGGTGTTGACCATTCTCTTCTGGTAAAATGCAGAGTACAGCCAAGTATCATAAACACTAGATAGTAGGTGTGAAGTCTCTAGGTACATACCAGCTTGACCTCTTTTTTTCAATTAGTTCCGTAGGTTCTCTGCTCAGCAATAAGGCTTTACTGTCAATTTGTGGAGAGCAATCAATAGCCTTGGCAGCAGCTGAGTTACTTGGGAGTTTCCATGTAACTCCTTAGACCAAAAACTTAATTAGACATAACTCATTCTTTTTACTGGAAGCATTACTTGTTAGGTGATATTTAATTTGGGATTTCTCTTCTGTTATTTGAAGATTCAATTCATATGTGTGTATATGTTAAGAATCTTCTATCCTAGAAGGTTTTTATATGACTCCTCAAATCCTCTCATAGTTAAGTATCTCTCTCTGCATTCTCTGACTCATCCCTTCTTCTCTCATCCTCTCTTCTTAGTCATCTGATTCCAAACCCCCATCCCTGTCCACCTAAAACTAGATATTCTCTTTCACTTTTTTTCAGTTAAGTATGTTGTTATTACTATTAGAGTTTCATGGCCTTCTTTTTTCTAATGATTTCACCTTTGTTGATAATCTGTTTAATATAACATTTACCTTTATTTCTTTTGTTAATCTGACTAAGGGATTTTCAACCTTGTTCCAANTGAAGGTTCTCTGATGACATTTAAGATAGTCATCAATCTGACTACAGGGCAAGGTCAGCTCAGGCAGCTTCTCCACAATTGCTTAGGGTCTTGGCTGGGGTCATCCTTCTGGATTCCTGAAATTTTTCTAGAGCCAGGTTTCTTGCTAGCCCCATAATGGTTTCCTCATTCAAGATATCTTTTTCCTTATTCTCTACTCTGTCTTTCTCCGATCTCGACCATCCTGTTCCTTCAAGTTCTCCTCTACCCTGCCCTTTCTCCTTTTCTACCCTAACTTCTCTCCCCATCCATATGCTTCCAATTTTCTCAGAAGATCTTGTCTATTTCCCTTTTTCAGGGAGATCGATGTATGCTTCTCTTAGGGTTCTCCTCGTTACCTAACCTCCATGAGGATCATGGATTATAGGGTCTTTATCCTTTGCTTTACATCTAATATCCACCTATGAGTGAGTATATAGTGTTCCAGTTATTCTGGATCTGGGTTACCTCTCTCAGGATGCCTTTTTTTCTAGTTCCATCCATTTACATGCAAATTTGAAGATATCATTATATTTTCTTACGGCTGAGAAGTACTCCATTGTGTAAATGTACCACATTCTCTTTATATATTCTTCATCTGAGCGGCAGCTAGGATTTTTCCAGGTTCTGGCTATGACAAATATTGATGCTATGAACATAGCTGAAAACATGTCCTTGTGGTATGATTGCACATCCTTTGGGTTTACACCCAAGAGTGGTGTTGCTGGGTCTTGAGGTAGGTTGATTCCCAATTTTCTGAGAAATATGTAATGGAAAAAGAAAACATCTTTAAAAAATGGTGCTGGCATAACTGGATAACAGTATGTAAAAGAATGCAAATAGATCCATATCTATCTCCATGCACAAAACTCATGTCCAAATGGGAAGAAAAGCCTCAGTGTAAATCTTATCACAGTGAGTTTCATAAAAGAGGAAGTGGGAAGTAGCCTTGAATATATAGGCACAGGAGACCACTTCCTAAATATAATACCATTTGTACTGACACTGAGAGCCTGATGAATAAATAAATGGGGCCTGCTGAAACTGAGAAGCTTCTGTAAAACAAAAGACACTGTCAATAATACAAAAAGGCAGCCAACTGAATGGAAAAAGATCTTCAACAACCACACATCAGACAGAGCGCTGATCTCAAAAATATATAAAGAATTAAAAATAAACTAGGCATCAAAATTCCAAATAATCTAATTAAAAATGGGGTACAAGTCTAAACAGAGAATTCTCAACAAAAGAATCCTAAATGACCAAAAGACACTTGAAGAAATGCTCAACAACCTTAGTCATCAGGGAAACGTGAATCAAAACAACTCCAGTCCTGGTGGGAGTGCACTTGTACAGCCACTAATCAGTATCACGGTGTCTAGGAGTCAGTTTTATTGCTCTGTTCCTCAGAACAAAAGTATTTCATTTTCTCCTTTGTCGCTAGCCTATCAAGTGTCAAGATCTCTCCCACCAGAGCAATGCCATGGGTGGGTTTCATCTTATGGAGTAGCCCTTAAATCCAATCAAAGAGTGGATGGTTATGATTACAATTTTTATGCCACCATTGCAGACAGAAGGGTTTGCAGCACAGTTGGTGTTGACCATTCTCTTCTGGTAAAATGCAGAGTACAGCCAAGTATCATAAACACTAGATAGTAGGTGTGAAGTCTCTAGGTACATACCAGCTTGACCTCTTTTTTTCAATTAGTTCCGTAGGTTCTCTGCTCAGCAATAAGGCTTTACTGTCAATTTGTGGAGAGCAATCAATAGCCTTGGCAGCAGCTGAGTTACTTGGGAGTTTCCATGTAACTCCTTAGACCAAAAACTTAATTAGACATAACTCATTCTTTTTACTGGAAGCATTACTTGTTAGGTGATATTTAATTTGGGATTTCTCTTCTGTTATTTGAAGATTCAATTCATATGTGTGTATATGTTAAGAATCTTCTATCCTAGAAGGTTTTTATATGACTCCTCAAATCCTCTCATAGTTAAGTATCTCTCTCTGCATTCTCTGACTCATCCCTTCTTCTCTCATCCTCTCTTCTTAGTCATCTGATTCCAAACCCCCATCCCTGTCCACCTAAAACTAGATATTCTCTTTCACTTTTTTTCAGTTAAGTATGTTGTTATTACTATTAGAGTTTCATGGCCTTCTTTTTTCTAATGATTTCACCTTTGTTGATAATCTGTTTAATATAACATTTACCTTTATTTCTTTTGTTAATCTGACTAAGGGATTTTCAACCTTGTTCCAACAGCTACAATAATTGGCCTTTGATGATTTGGTAGAATGTTATAGACATCTGTTAGGTTCATTTAAATATATTTTTAATGTATTGACTAGGACAAACAGAAAACCATATAGCAAGACCTGAAGATTATTAATACCACCAATTAGTTTCTAAAATACTAATGTAAAGAAAATAAAAAATTAAAAAAGAGATAACTGGTATTTTTGGAAAATGATGGAGATTGTGCTCTTTGTGGATCTGCTAATTTTCAAAATATATACTTAATTGTGAATAAGATGATTCTTATTCTTTATGTTCATCTTTTTCTTTCCTTAATAATGGCTGTGCTGGTTTATATTAAACAGCAACAAAGCCATAAGGAAATCCTTCATTGAAATGTTCCCCATAAAACTTGAAAGGCAACTGTATTTTGATACTCTATCATGGAATGCTAAACAAAATAACTGTGGCATACTACCAACATTTGAGTTTAGTAAATAACAATGTTAATATTATTTCTGAAGTAGGAAAGTCATTTATTCCATAATATGACAAGTTGACATAACATGAAAAATAGTGATATGACTTTGAGTACAACTTTAAAAAGATTGATTTAATATTTATGTATGCAGTGTTTTGTTGTATGTATCTCTGTAAGCCAGAAGAGGGCAGCAGATCTTTGTACAGATGGTTGAGAGCCATCATGTGGGTGCTGGGAATCATACTCAGGCCCTCTGGAAGAGCAGTCAGCAGCACTCTTAACCTCTGAGCATTCTCTCCAGTCCAAGTATATTACTCTTTTTAAAAATGAATTCTTGTTTCAGTGATGGTGTGTTCTGTGACTTTAAAAAAATTAGGTGATGTTAAGAAGGGGAAATAATGAAAAAAGAATGATTAAATGATGCAGGGATTGTGATGGTCAAGTGAAGAGGAGCTTAAAGAGTTATATATTTATTTAACACTTTGTTATCCATGAATCTTTCATTATTCAACAGTTTAATTTCTAGTCTTCCATAAAATAAATGAACTAAGAATAAATCCATATAAAAGTAAGGTAAACATGATGATGCAATTGAATCCTTGGTGGCTCACATTTTTAACTGAAGAACCCAGGAGGCAGAGGTGGGCAGATCTCTGTGAGTTTGGGGCTAGCCTCTTCCACAAAGTAATAACCAAAGCAGCCAGAAATATGTAGAGGATTAAGTTGAACATTGTTTAAAACCCCTTATGGGATTAGATTAATTTGTTCAGAGTATGTTAGGAGATAGCGATTGCATTAAAGCTATGAAAGAAGGGAACATTCATATTCAATTTAGAGTGTGTAAAGAGTGATTATTATAACCCAAATGATAAAATTCCAAAGAATAGACTCCTGGTGATATGAATGTTGTAGAAAAATCAAACAAATGAATGACAAAAACATTTGTATCAATAGTGTTTTAATATTCCTGATTTTTAATTTATCCATAGCTACATAAGTAATGGTATTCTTTACTATCTTTGACAATCAGAAAGAGAGATACTATTAACATGTTAACTCTAACATTTTGGAACATATAGAATATTAACAAAATCTCAGGAGATTTCTTTCTCTGTAAAATATAGACATAAAATAGGTGATATTTTTAGGGTTATTATCTTTTAAAATGAACTTTATTGATGAATAAATTTCTCTGCAAAATTTTTTTCATTGCATTTTTTACATCTTTGTTTCTCAGACTGTAGATGATGGGATTCAACATTGGAATCACAATAGTGTAAAATGTGGACACTATCATGTCATGTTCCAAGGCATAGTTGGAACTGGGTCTCACATACATGAAAAGAATTGTCCCATGATAAATGGACACTCCTGTGAGGTGAGATCCACATGTCGAGAAGATTTTTCTCCTCCCTTCAGTAGAACGCATCTTAAGAATCGCAAAGAGTATGAAACTATAAGATACCAGGACAATCAGAATGGTAATGATCTCAATGGAACCCACACAATAGAAGAGCAGAAGCTGGTTTATGTGTGTGTTAGAACACGAAATAGCAAGCAATGGAGGAATATCACAGAAGACATGTCTAACTACATTGGATGCACAGAAAGAAAGGCTAAAAGTAGCTACTGTGTGTGTAGTAGCATGCATGATTCCACCTGCATAGGAAGCTAAGATGAGAGGTAAGTAAACTCTAGGTGACATGCTCACTGCATAAAGCAGTGGGTTGTAGATAGCAACATAACGGTCATAAGCCATTGCTGCCAACAGGAAGCATTCTGTGGTTCCAAAAGTAACAAAGAGAAACATCTCTGTCACACACCCAATAAATGAAATGGATTTATCTTTTGAAAGAAAATTGACTAACATCTTTGGGGTGACAACTGTGGAATAACAGGCATCTAGGAAAGATAAAACACTTAAAAAATAGTACATGGGGTTGTGGAGCCTGGAATCTCCAATGACTAGCAAAACAAGTCCCAGGTTGCCTATAAGAGTAAAAAGGTAGATGGCAAGAAACAAGAGAAATAAGAAGACTTCCAGGTCAGCATCATTTGTGAAGCCTGATAGAATAAACATGGTGGCGTCTGTTGCATTCTTCATGGGAATGTTTTGTACATCATATCCTAATGCACTTCTAGACATTCCTGACTGTCACAGGTTAGAAAGTCATTGCCCTTTGAAAATTGTGTCCACCCATCACATCCCTGGACTCATGTTTAAGAAATTCATAACAAAGTCTTTCTCCTTTGTGGCAGCAGCAGACATAGAGAAGTTGAGAGCAAGTGGATCCATTCCTCTGTTAAAATAAAATGAAAAATTATTGTCATATTTTGCTGTGCTTTTTATATTCAGAATTATCCAATTTAATCTTGAAAATGTCTACTTTTCCCTATTAATTTTTCTTACCAACTTTTATACTACATTGTATTCATAATTATAAACCTCAGGATGCTTCCTTGATTCTAAATAGGTTCAATGTAATGGTTTTCCTCAATGTTTGATTGTAAAATCAGCCATATACATATGAAACCGTTTGAATTTAAATGAGGAAAACTGTGTGATTATCAGCTAGTGAATATAAGATAATGAAACATGACATGAATTTGTCTTACATTTCAAACTCAGGTTTGCTTTAAACTCAGGTTTATTTTAACAATTCCTCATTTCTTTAACAATTTACTATTATGAGCATAATAGTTCATTTAGGCACAGGTGAGTCTGTTCTAAAAACAAAAAAACACAGCTAGAGGCAACAACAAAAAATTTGAAATGTACTTTATTTCTTTACTTTTCTTCATTGTAATAAACATTACCACAAACCCATCTTTGAGTTTCAGGTTTTTCCTTTATTTTTAAAACAAATAATTTTTTAAGTTATTCACACAATCATAATATGAGAGATCTCAATGTATATGGCCATGGCGTGTGCATATGAAAAACAAATGTATCTTTGGAGAAGACATGGTAGCTCGTGTCTCTAATCCTAGTAAAATCTAGGATTGTACTCTATAAGTTTACGTAAACCTGGTCTGCATTATCATGTTCATACCAGCAAGGGTCATAATGTGACTCCAAAAATTTAAAGAAAAGATGTATCTTTGAGATGCATTTGTTTCAGACATGATGCTTCATCATTCTCTTAGTATCTGTGCCATGGAATTGATAAATTACTGTAAGAGAAATTTCCCTCAGCAACAATGAGCATAATTGTCACAGAAATATTTCTCAAAAGGAAATCTATGACATGAACCAAAAACATGTAGTAACAAAAAATTCTAACAAGATTTCTGGATCAGGTGTGAACCTTCCACGATTGAAATCTAAATTTCAAATTTAAGGTAAGTGGCAACCATCGTTCAGTATGAGGACCTTTTGGTGTAACCTCCTTCCTAAAGGGAACTAGCTCACATTAGCGTATGACTCTAGCAGGCCTTGTCTTTCTGCCCCATTTCCTCTGCCTTGCTAAGCACTAGATTATATACTTGAAGCTAGCTCCCAAGGTCTATTCCCTTATTTGGCCACTTCCTCCTTTTGAGGCTGACTACTAAGTTTCAGTTTTCAAAGTATTAATGTNTCTGCCCCATTTCCTCTGCCTTGCTAAGCACTAGATTATATACTTGAAGCTAGCTCCCAAGGTCTATTCCCTTATTTGGCCACTTCCTCCTTTTGAGGCTGACTACTAAGTTTCAGTTTTCAAAGTATTAATGTTCAACAGTCAAGATCCCCCTCAGAGACCAACTTCAACAAGGATACCACTTACCAGGCTAGGGGCATGGGTATTAGTATAAAAGTAAAGAGAATGAAGATAGGAGTGATAATAATAAATAGAGGCATAGGACAGTATCTGGAGGGAGTTCCAATGAATACTGAAATCACTGCATTTAATTTCCATTAGCTTAAATACCCTAACCCCAAGAACTCAGATCAATATAAAAAAAACTGCATTAACATGATACAAGGAAATTACCAGACTAGCTGAAGGATTGCTGGCTACATTCTTAGTTAAATATTTTGTTTTCAGAACAAGACATATAACACTTACACCCTAGACTAAAATATTCTGTAGGCAAATCACTCCCTGGGTAGAATACATTGTTACCAGAACTCCCTCATTCTTGAATCAACCTAGGAATGTGAAAACGAACTGGTACTACTTCTCAAACCAGACCTACTTCTCAAAACCAGAAACCAGGTCTGGATATTAGCCACACCTGTTGACAATAACCTTGAGCACAACTCTCTGGACTTTAATCAAGGTGGATCCTTTGTCTGAGCTAGAAACAGACCTTGAATGAACAGAAGAGGAACAAAAGTAAGTTCCAACCCTGTGACTTTTAGTCAAGATAGAATGGACCCCTGCATGTATGGATCCGATCAGATCCCCTTTTGGCAACTGTAATTCAACATCTTATTCTAAGACAGGATTTCATGTTTTAACTTTTCAAACCATTTGACTATGGACCACATCTGTCTCCCCTCTATGCAGATGAAGTCCTTGGCATCTTTCTCCCCACTCTTTCCAGAAAAGCATCTCTGCCCCCTTTCTTTTTCCCCTTCTCCTCTCCCTGTTTCTTCATCCTTTGTTTCCTATGTTTGACCCTTATCTCTGCCCTCTGTCTCTCTGGGGTAGAAAAGTCCTCTTTATTCTGAGAACGAGGCTGTGGGGGTCATATGTCAATACTTCTTTTACTTAGCCCTGGTTTCAATTTCTAAAATTAGAAAAACAAATCATCATGGATCTTTCTTTCTTTGAAGGATTTCAGACAGATCAACTTGCTTCAGTTCCTGAACAGCCGCCTCACAGGAGCCACGGCTGAACCATTTGTGACCGACTAACTACATTCAATAGGAGACACACGGTGATTTTTGTATTGAAACCTCCATCTGTCAGTTGTATAACAGTTGGAAGCTATTCTTAAAAAAAAAAACATTTGTTTTTGTATTCCAAGAAGAGTCACAGATGTGATAGAGATATTTTTAAAGTCAATATTGGGAATAGGGTCAAAAATACTTACTGAGTGCTTACACATAATTTCAGAAGACTAAAATAAAAAATAAAAACATCCAAGTTTTGTGTAATGACAGACAATGTATTTTTCATAAACATATACAAATCTAAAGTCTCCTATTTAGATCATATTAATGAAAATTATACAGGCATAAATTAATTGGTACAAATAAATGAAAAACAACGTGTTTATCAGTCATCATAAATATATGAATCAGCTCAGTTATGATCATTGTCTTTTTTCCATTTCTCATCTCTACTTAAATAATCCTTGACATACATGTGCAAAGGATCTCTGCAGAGTATCAGGAATACCATCTGAAGTATGTCAAACTACACAGCATGACATGAGACAGTTCACTGGTCAGACTCTAGGAAACTTATCTGCAACAGCTGACTCACACAGCTGCAGAAGACAATTCAGCTGCATCACATCTCTGACAAAGCTGAGAAAAGATGATTGTGAGGAATTAGGAACAATATATTCTGAATGAAACTTCAGTGTTAATATCTCGGATTTATTACTTATTGACAGGGTCATCTGTGAAAACATGTTTCTTTTGTATCAAAATATAAATAAGATTGAATAAAATTACTGCTGCTATTATGGATTGTTCCATTTTAAGAGGAAAATTTTGTGGAATGTTTGAGATATTTACTAAGATTGTAATATAAAGCCTGAATAAACATATCTAAATAAATAAGGAATTGAAGATCATAGTATTGATCTGTTACGGAGTCACACCAAGTTAACTATTAATATTTACATATTATATATATATACATATATATATATAATGACAGCATATCTTAAAATGAAGTCCCATGGGCTTATAATTCTGAGTAGCAGTCACATACGTTTTAGATCCTAAAATTATGCTGTTTAGCCACATCTACTTGCAATTGGGTAATAATGGTATTTAGTTAAATTTCCACTAAATGTTTTGGATAAAATACATCCATTATTGACAGATCAATTCATACCAGTCATTTGATCATAGGTTCAGTTATAAAATTTTCACTTGATCACACTCTTGGTTTTAAAACAATGATAGTTTGAATCTTGCCAATATACTTTGTTCTACATCAAATTCCACAGAAACCATTATCTAATTCTCATTAGCTATCTGGTAAGAGTCCCTATAGTCAAAATTACATGTATTGTTTAGATAGTTTATCACACATGCTCACAACTCAAACATTTCTGTATAATACTGAAAATTTTGATGGATTATAATTACATCTATTCAATTTTGCTAGAAAGGAATTGCAATGATTAAAATATAGATCCAATAATTTTAACAAATCATGAACAAAATTGAAGAAAGGCATAAAAAACCAATCCCTCAACTCTCTCATAACACATACATTATTTCAGCAGCATCAGAAATACAGAGATTACAGAAAGAAAACAGTGACTTCAGCTTATTATAATGCTAATAGAAGTGATAGATGTGTGTTCCAGCGAGTGATGTGTGTTAATATGTATAGTAAATGATTCAATATACTATTCTTGAACTTAGAACTGAGACTTAGATAGACCATGTCATAGTTAGCAAAGTCAGGATTCAAGCTCAGGCATCCCTGTTCCCATACCTTGACATTTCCAGGGAATTTGGGAACTTACTATGCCAATACTCAGGAATCACTACTTCCTATAATTAACACAGAATCATATTTTTACATATCTGATTTACTTTATGAAGTAGCTAAATTTATGTAAGAAATTTCAATATAAAGGCTGACTGGTTTAGATACAGAATCCTTAAAACTTAGAAATAAAGGTAAATTTTGTTTAAATCATTTAATAACAACAAGATCCCCAGGAAGCGTAAACCAACTTTTGGTTTGAGGTCATTAAATTTTTATGCATTTTTCCTAATTTGAGTTATAATCCTCATTTTTACTTGTCTTAATCTCACCTTTCTTGTGTAAATAAAAGCAGATTTCCAATCAATGATTTCTTTTTATCAAAGTAAGAAACAATAAGTTTCCTTGGAGACATATGCTTCAAGTACAATATACATTTTCTTGAGTTGAATCTTATCAAATTATATGTTAAAGTAACTTATAAGCTCTCTGCAAATTACCATCATTCCTGTTATCACAGTGCCAAATGGTCATACTGAAAACATAAATGCAGTATTATTTGGATTGAACTTGTAATATTTAAGAATACATATGGACATATATATACATATATGCATTTATTAAAATTAGGCCAAGAATTTGAAAGTGAGCAGGGATAGATATATGGTAAAGGAATGGGGGAAAGAAAGGGAAGAAAGAAATATTATAATTATGATCTCAAAAATAAAATTTTAAATTTTTACCAAATTTTAAAAATAAAAGTTTCATGTTAAAGCCTATAGTATAATTTCAAATTCAAGAATACAATTTCTAAACAAATTGTACATGATAGATTCTCCTCTTACTTTGGAAATGACTGTCTCAGTAACACATGGAAAGAAGTGAATATTTTGTTTTCTTCTTATTATACCAGACCGTTGAACAATTCTTGAAGTATAGAGGATGCCCATGGGAGAGAACACAATGATTCTCTCAGGATAGATACAAAAGTACCCAGGTGATTTAGTTTTCCCATAATAATCAAGTGAATAAATTGCAAATAAATATGATATAAAAATAATCTCTCAATGAAAGTAAATCTACATAGTGTCAGAAAATAAATATAACAGAAGAGAGTTGCAACTTTAATACTAATGAACTTAGAAAATTGCGTTCAAAAGTTTATTTAAAATTTAGTTTATTTCCCTTGAAAATATAACCTATTTTTCTCAATATTCTGTAAAAATTATACATTAAAATCATATGGAACAACCGCATGACAAAGTTAAATATGTTTTCCAAATTAAGCTTGCTTGAGACTAATTATGCTGCAACTCCAGATGTTGTGAAGATAGATTTAAGCTTAATGAAAATAAAATAGGGGAGGTAACAAAGGGATGCATACATGAATATATATTTTAGTGCGAGAATATTTAGAATATAAATAGATATAAAATACATAACAAATAGAATAATAATATTAGAGTAATTATTAATTTACTATTTTGAATCATTTTCGTTTCTTGAATGTCTGTCTTAGTTAGGCTTTTATTGTTGTAAAGAGATACTGTGACCATGAAAACTCTTAAAAATCACTTTGTTTCTGTTGTGTAGTGCTCCATTGTGCAAATGTACCACATTTTCCTTATCCATTCTTCAGTCAAGGAGCATTTAGGTTGTTTCCAGGTTCTGGCAATGACAAACAATGCTGCTATGAGCATAGTTGAGCACATGTCCTTGTAGTACGATTGAGCATCCTTTGGGTATATTATATTATATATTGTATACTATAATAAATAGTATATGTTCTATATTATACACTATACAGTATAATATGCAGTAATACTCTACTATATTATTATATACTATATGATATTAATACTATATTATATGATAGTATTATATAAAATACTAGTAGTATGGTACTAGTATTACATGGAGTAAAAATGCTGAAATTGGGCATATTTTAAGTTATAGTCAAAATTAAAACTTTTAAGCACTCCTTAGTTCATCTTCTTAGTTAGTTTTACCATGAAAATAGCATTTTTAGAAGACACATGTCTGATAAAAGACTGTCATTGAAAACATCCAGTAATTCGTGAATCTTTTTTTTCTTACTTTTAGGAATGGTCTTTTTATATCAAATTTGTGTTTTATTCCAGGAAGAAATGCTTAATTTTGCCAAATGTTTGTTCATGATACATTGAGATTCCCATACAATTTTTGTCCTTTATTCTTATGCTTTATCAATTACCCTTATTGGCTAGTATANTTTCCTTATCCATTCTTCAGTCAAGGAGCATTTAGGTTGTTTCCAGGTTCTGGCAATGACAAACAATGCTGCTATGAGCATAGTTGAGCACATGTCCTTGTAGTACGATTGAGCATCCTTTGGGTATATTATATTATATATTGTATACTATAATAAATAGTATATGTTCTATATTATACACTATACAGTATAATATGCAGTAATACTCTACTATATTATTATATACTATATGATATTAATACTATATTATATGATAGTATTATATAAAATACTAGTAGTATGGTACTAGTATTACATGGAGTAAAAATGCTGAAATTGGGCATATTTTAAGTTATAGTCAAAATTAAAACTTTTAAGCACTCCTTAGTTCATCTTCTTAGTTAGTTTTACCATGAAAATAGCATTTTTAGAAGACACATGTCTGATAAAAGACTGTCATTGAAAACATCCAGTAATTCGTGAATCTTTTTTTTCTTACTTTTAGGAATGGTCTTTTTATATCAAATTTGTGTTTTATTCCAGGAAGAAATGCTTAATTTTGCCAAATGTTTGTTCATGATACATTGAGATTCCCATACAATTTTTGTCCTTTATTCTTATGCTTTATCAATTACCCTTATTGGCTAGTATATAAATCCTAGYATGAATGACTGGAYCTTGATATGATACTTAATAATTTTATTGTTATTTCTTACTTGGTTTGTTATTGTCTTGTGGATAATTTTACCAGTTTTTTAAAAAAATATTTTAAGGAATAATGTTTTTAGTTAAAAACATTTGCCAGGTTAGCCTTAATTCCAGTCAAATTTATAATATATATTATATTATATTAATTATATTATATTGTATTATTTCTGTTTTAGGATAGTTGTTTATATGTATAATGGAGATAATATATAATAATACTCATAGCTGTAGTTTGAACATCAGGAAAATGGGGTGAAAAAAGGCCTCCAAGATTAAGCAAGGAAATGTACATGAAAAGTAACAAAGTGCAAATGCTGTCTCTAGAAATCAATAACTTTGCTGGGAGCTATTATCAAATCATCTGATAGAGACAAAGAAATAATTCATACTCATAACTCTTCCAAAAGCGCTTAGATTTAAATGAAACAATTATTTGAGGTGACGATCAATAAAAGTTATTCATTAAACATGGAGCAACATATATTATCTGTGTTCATCTTAAATTTGTTATGAACATTGGCAGTCAAGATGTCCAAGATGTTTACAGATAGAGTGATCTCATGGTTGTGTTAGAACCTCATGGGATATCTAAGGGTGAAAAAAAAATGAGTATAAACAAAGATGTCTAAATATCCTCAAAATCCGACAATAAGCTAAGGGAAATAGGAATCAAATGATTATCTATTGATTAAATAAGTAGTCAACAAAAAGTCTTAAATAGAAATAAATGCAAATAACCAAGAAATAATATGTTTACATATTATTTACAAATTGCTAGTGTGCCCTTCAAAATGACTATATTACAGACATTTCCACAAATAATTGATGAAAATTAAATTTTCTTGGTGTTTTTCTGTATTAGCCTTTGGAATTATATTTGGTATGTAACGGTATCACTCTTTACATTTTAACCTATTAATGAACTAAGATTGGTTAACACTTTCATAAGCTCACTGTTCCATCCCCCAATGGGATTTCTGTGAATATTTTTGTCTTAGCATTCAATAACCTTCTTTGTTTCCTTTTTGTTGAAATTCAAGAGTTACTGGATGTTATCAATGACAGTATTTTATCAGACATGTGTCTTCTAAATATTGTCTGTCATCATGTTTTTTTCTTTTGACATCTACATTTTTTCACATATTTTAATGAAATTTGTATAATTATGTAAATTAGTAATAGCAGTCCAAGATAAGAATGGCCTAATAGAAATAATATGATTGACAATTAAGTGCACACATCACAAATACTGTAACATAGTAGAAAAATGTAGAGGCACAGACATTGCCTTCACCAACTGCAAGAAAAGATAGCTAGATACCAGTGCAAGAATATGTTCAACATCTCAAGAGCAATATGGTACCACAAGAACTTAGTGGTTCTACAACAAAAAGATCTGAACATCCCAAGGTAGAAGAAGCAGAAGAAAACTATCTTAAAATAATTTTATGAAGATGAAAGAAATTTTAAAGAGAAAATGAAAAATTCCCTTGAAGAAAATAAGGAAAAAACAAACAAAAATAGGAAGAAATCAATAAATCTCTTAAAGAAACCAAAAAAAGCAATGAAACTGGTGAAAAAAACTGTTTAAGACCTGAAAATTGAAAAAGAGGCAATAAAGAAAACATAAAATGAGGGAACTCTGGTGTAGAAAATTTGGGTAAAAGAACAGAAACTACAGACGCAAATAGAACAAACAGAATGCAACAGATAGAAGAGAGAATTTCTGGTGCTGCAG
>LOEQ01015547.1:57023-67597 GCA_001685075.1 Bramus lutescens
AAAAATCCCATATAATAAACTGTCTCATTGTATCTATGTTTGGTTCTTAGTGCATAGTGACATCCTTGGTAATAATGGCATGGGAAATGTCAAGTAACTTTTATGAAAGCAAACAGATCTCACTATATGAGGTAAAAGAAAAAGATAATTACACCTGCTTGTTGAATATAAATTTATAAACTTAAAAGTCCAGCAGTTAAAGCAGATTTTTATCCAAATAATTGTCCATTTGTCTCTTCAAATCATAGTTTTTACATTTTCATGTTTTATTATGCTACATTTTTATTTTAAAATACTATATTTATGTACGTGTGTATGATTTCAACATCTTGAATTGAAATAAAACTATATCACGCCCCTACCTTTTTTCCAAGCCACTTTCAGGTATTTTACCTCCAAAGTTCTCCATGTCCTCCAACCCTTACTCTTGACTTGAGAGCCTATTTTTTTTACTGTTTATACAAATGTAAATATATATGCATAAGTATATAAATACAACCTCTGGGCCCATTTTGTTGTTTGTGTATATATGCTTTCTTGGGTA
The DNA here is from genome assembly GCA_001685075.1 of Bramus lutescens. Lineage (NCBI taxonomy): Eukaryota > Metazoa > Chordata > Mammalia > Rodentia > Cricetidae > Bramus > Bramus lutescens. The sequence continues at coordinate 57,568 of LOEQ01015547.1, forward strand.
GTCACTCAGCTTTGGACAACCTATGTGGGCCTATTAACTGGGAAAGGCTAATCCTTCCTGCATTAATAGACCAGTTGTAGGTCTGTCTAGGAGAAGCATCCCATGAAAATTTAGCCTCTTCCATTTAACATGTCCATTGATATTACCATTGTCTATGTCCTGTTTGTGCAGCTATTTTGATTATCAAAGACCCACAGAAAAGGAGTAAACTCAAACTCTTATAATGGAACGTACACACACACCTCTGTAATAGTCCTTGTTGTGCTGCAAATACACCTAACTTTATTTGTCAATATTTCAGGTTTTTAAACAAGAGAATCCACACTTCTATCACAGTTAAATTTTAAAACAAAAATTTATAGTAAAATTAAAATAATAATTTAAAAAATCCCTTGGATCTCTATTAAAAATCTCAAGAAAACACAACCCATTGAACCTCGTAAACATTCATGGGGGGATTTCTGCACAGTCACTTTGTTTTTGTTTTCATTTTCAGTCTGTCACAGGTTAAGAGTTCGTAAAATATGAAAAGCACATGCAGAGGGTAGAGGAGTGATTTAACCAGCTACATTAAAAATCTGAAGTGTGGTAAAGCTTGCCAAATTATACTGAACTTTCATATCAATTTGAGGAAAAATAGAATTTTTATAATTTTAGATCAAGCCAGAAATCATGTAGGTATATTTTCACAGATAGATCTTCAGAGTCTGCATCAATATTTTGTTCTAGTCCATAGAGTGCTTTTGTAAATGTGTTTCACTAAACAATAACTGTTCATTCTCTTCTTAGAAGATTACAGAGTGACATATAAACATGTAATCTAACAGTCTATGTAAACACAGATAATTTGAATATTAACATAAGAATGCATGGAGGTACTTTAACACAAAATGTTGTTATTGATAGTAATTTTAATAATTATTTAATTGCACAAATATGCTAGGTATACATTCATGGACTTAGAAAATAAGACTTAAGATATTCTTGTTATCTCTTCTTTCTCCCTTTTCTTTATCTCTCAAGACTGGTAAAGGAATTTATTCACAAATTTTTGCTTAGTAGGTAAGAGACAAATANAAATTAAAATAATAATTTAAAAAATCCCTTGGATCTCTATTAAAAATCTCAAGAAAACACAACCCATTGAACCTCGTAAACATTCATGGGGGGATTTCTGCACAGTCACTTTGTTTTTGTTTTCATTTTCAGTCTGTCACAGGTTAAGAGTTCGTAAAATATGAAAAGCACATGCAGAGGGTAGAGGAGTGATTTAACCAGCTACATTAAAAATCTGAAGTGTGGTAAAGCTTGCCAAATTATACTGAACTTTCATATCAATTTGAGGAAAAATAGAATTTTTATAATTTTAGATCAAGCCAGAAATCATGTAGGTATATTTTCACAGATAGATCTTCAGAGTCTGCATCAATATTTTGTTCTAGTCCATAGAGTGCTTTTGTAAATGTGTTTCACTAAACAATAACTGTTCATTCTCTTCTTAGAAGATTACAGAGTGACATATAAACATGTAATCTAACAGTCTATGTAAACACAGATAATTTGAATATTAACATAAGAATGCATGGAGGTACTTTAACACAAAATGTTGTTATTGATAGTAATTTTAATAATTATTTAATTGCACAAATATGCTAGGTATACATTCATGGACTTAGAAAATAAGACTTAAGATATTCTTGTTATCTCTTCTTTCTCCCTTTTCTTTATCTCTCAAGACTGGTAAAGGAATTTATTCACAAATTTTTGCTTAGTAGGTAAGAGACAAATAAGTTATCAAATTAATAGAAGTACAATGAAATAATTATTAATGAAAATGAGGTTTCCAAATTTATTAGTAGTTTTTTAATAGGCATAAGAAAATACATGTTAATTGTTATGGACTAGAGGAATGCCATCTATTCTGTAATGCTATGATTTTATTTCTCCTCTAAGGTCTAAAATAAAGCAACTGTAAAGGATTAAGAACTGCATTTAGAGTCTAATTCCTGGTGTTAGAGTCTCATAGACAGGTTCCTCTGATCAACAATGTGTACTTCAAAAATGCTAATTTCATAGTCTCACTTGACTCTTTTCACCATATGAACACAGACATTTGCAGAGAAATATTCTTTGAATCCATTACAACATATTTTCCAGAATAAAAATTAATATTTGCAGTACACACAACTCTAAATTATAAATCTGAAATCTCAATCATATAGTGAAATGCTAAGGGCATATAAAGTAACTTTTCAAATAAAACATTAAATAATTAAGGAAGCACAAGCATTAAAAACATATATATCATATCTTATTTTGACATTAAATATAATGACTGTATAAATTACTGTATAAGAAGCCTCTTCTATCTCTGTCACATTTTTGGCCTGGGAATATGTCATTTTATTAATATGGATTTCCTTATTGCAATATTTTGACCAAAAATAGTTTAATAACTATTGTTTTCATATTGATTGGACAACAAGAGTATGGGGTCTGAAATGATGCAACCTTTATTTCCAATCACACTTTTTTAGAGAATTTAGTGAGAAACTGTAAGAAATTTAGACATGATGGACAATACTAAAACATGTTAGTTTTTCCAAAGATTAAATTTCAAAAATGTATTTCTCTCAAGTTACATTTAAGGATAGTAGTAATTTTTATACCTTACATTTGCAAATAGTCTCTCTAATTTCTTTTATTAGAGATGAAAAATTTATGTAGAAGGCATTTTAACTACGATATCCTCAATTACATATAATTTAAAAATAAGTTTCTCAAGTCTCATGATCATATTCATGGCAATAATATTGGAAATACTAAAACCAAGATGAATATAATAACAAAATGTATCTACATGATGTAGATCTATTGTAATATATTACAAAATATGTGTTCATTTTTCTTGTCTACTTAAGAACTTATGAAAACATATAGTGTAATATAAGCTTATAAAAAGAATACTAAGTATCAACTANTTTTCTTGTCTACTTAAGAACTTATGAAAACATATAGTGTAATATAAGCTTATAAAAAGAATACTAAGTATCAACTAGATGTACAATGTAACCTTGTCAGACCATTATCTAATAGACAAAGTAGCATTCACTCTTTCAGTCCCCTGACACTGCAGACTTTCTTCATGGTCATACTATGTCTTCCTGGTCTACTGCTATACCTGAAATATCACTCCATAAAAATAAAAGAAGATAACATTTCTCTTTGGCTTATTAAACGGAGGATACTACATTTAAATAAAGTGCACAGTTTAGAAATAAATAGCTAAAAGTACATCTAAATATATAGACAGTAAAAATGCACAAGATTCAAATAACTATGTTAGAAATCAAAATACAATAAAACTGAATCAGAAAAAAGATTCTATACATAAAGAAACTCATTTGAAGCTCATTTTTGTCCTAATTGGTTTCATTCTTTAAAAAATATGTAACTTCTAATGTATTGCAAAATAATAGTAATTCAGCTATATCCCTTTCTCTTCTCAGAAGACTGATTCAATTTTCAACACAACTCTGTTTAATTTGGTTTTCCATATCATAGTTAAATATTTAGACTTGTTCTAGAATTTGAAACCAATTGTAACATTTAAAACATTTTATGTTTTAAATTTAATGTTACCAATTGTAGCATTTAAAACTCTTTGCTTACTTACAAAAAAGAACTGCTTGGTCAATTAGAAAGTGCTCTGGATGCAATGCATATGAAGTTTTAAGTCATCTTGTCCATCTCTTAAGGGCCATGGCAATGCTCCTGGGATGATTCGTGTTCTTATGGTTTAGAAACTTACAATTTAATCAACGGTAAACAAGTTGAATGATCCTAGAAAAACAGACTAAGTCCTGAAAATAATGACTTAGAGGCAATTTGGTCAATGTTTAAATTAAATAACCTCTCAAATGGGAAAATTAAGTAATTCATAAAAACCAAATTTTAAACTTTAACTCTAGTAACCTGTGACAATTTAGTTTCACAACCGCCTGGGAAATTATGTAATGGCTCAGCTGGAATTTAGCATCTTCACATATAGTTTATTTGCTGGACTTTATGATATGAGAAGAATAAAAGAACAGAACGGACACAAAATGAATGATAGAAAATGATGGTAGGAGAGATGAAACAGGCCCAGTATGCACAATACAGGTTGCCCTGTCCAGTCAGTGCAACAATATTTGCTCTGCTACAAATTTAAATTTCAAACATTTGTTCATAGAGTTAGTAATTTTAGTATTTCAAATAATTAAAATAGTTACAGCTCACATTTGAGTCCCATACCAGTGCTAGATTCTTTATTGTTTATTTGCTTCTATTAAAATTTACACTTTATTCCCAGACATTTCTATCTGTTAACAAAGTATATGGTGTAAATCATAGAGGTCTATAAATTTTCCTATCGATCCCAAGTTTTCCTCCTATACATTGCCAGGGAGGAGTCACTGGCATAATATGTTTAATATAGTCCCCCATTGTTCAGATGTAAGCAAAACTTAATGAACTCTAAAAACTAAAATTAATACCTGATTGTTGTTTCATCAAACCCAAAAATAAAGCATGTAAATTGGAATAGTTTGAAGAAAGCTCATCTTACTACTTAAACATAATAATTTCCAGCAGGTACAGATTATGGGTGCATATAAAGTATATATTAATAAATTTTAAGTATATGAATATAAAATGTATGAATATAAAGTGAAGCTATATTAGTCTGCCTCTAAAATTTCCTTGGCTTATTTCTTAGAATGAATGTGTAGACACTGAACACACATACATTTTATAATATTTCTGTTTATTTGGAGACTCTTAGTTAATGCATTGCCTTCATGATTTCTGGCTTTCTTCAATATACATTTTTAGTATTTATTTATATTATCATTTTTTCTTTCTCTTATCTAACTATATCCATTTATACTTAAACTTATAGGTCTCTCTTCCTCATATATACTAAAGTTGATCCTTTACAGAAAGCCATTCTTTAACATGGTAATAGTAAGTGTAAACACGTATTTTATTCTTGGAATATAATTAAAAATTTCCATTTCACATACTTCTGAAAAAAACTTTACATATCCATGTACATTGTTCATCTTGTCTATTAGAATTGTTAAACCTTCAACTATCTATTTGCTGAGAGTTGGAGTATAGACTTACCCAGGGAAGATTATATATATATGTAACTTTACAGACTAGGAAAATAAGTGTGTGTGTTGTGTGTACATGTATCTGCTACTGCTAGGGGTTTTACCTGGGTTCAACCTTGTAGATTCTTGGGAGACTTCCTTGTGACAGGTTTCAACCTTATCCTGAAATTCCCAGCCTCTTGAAATACTCTTCTCCTCTATCCCCCCAYAAYCTGTTTGCCCATTTTTGCATCTCCACCTTCTAGAGTCCACTCACAGAATCTCTTCTTTTTCCCCTTCCCAGGGAGATCCAGTCATCACCCCTTGAACCCTCTCTCTAGGTCTTTGTATCATAGTTGTTCTTTATTTTACAGCTAATATCTGCTTATGAGTGAGTATATAACATGTTTGTCATTCTCAATCTGGGTTACCTCACTCAGGATAACTTTTCTAGTTCTGTTTAGGAAATTTCTGTCTTGCCAGGTTCCTGCAGCTGTTAAGTCCCAAAGAAATTACACAGAGGTCTACATTAACTATGCTCTGAATGGCCTAATAGCTCAGGCTTCTTATTAACTCTTATAACTTATATTAGCCAATAATGCTTGTCTATGTTAGCCGCATCGCTTGGTACCTTTTTCAACAAGGCAGTCACATGTTGCTTGCTCTGTGTCTGGCTTCTCTGTCTGAGTGACTACTACAGAATGAAACTTCCCTCTTCCCAGAATTCTCATTGCCCTTCTCTACTCCCTGCCAGGTCGCCCGTCTATTCTTCCTGCCTGGCTACTGGACAATCAGCACTTATTTAAAATACAAGTGACAAGGTACAGACCATTGTCTCACAGCAAAGTTCCATCTATTTGCCTTCAAATTTACAATTGATCCTGATTGTCATTATATTTAACAGCTGAGTAAAACTCTCTCGTGTTAATGTACCTCATTTTCTTTATTCATACTTTGGTTGGGGGACATCTAGGTCATTTCCAGGTTCTGGTTACTACAAATAAAGATGCCATGAAAATAGTTGTGCAAGTGTTATTGTGGTACAATTGAGCATCCTTTGAATATATGCCCAAGAGTGGTATAGGTGGATCTTGTGGTAGATTGATTCCCAGTTTTTTGAGAAATCACCAAACTAACTTGCAAAGTGGCTATACAAGTGTGCACACCCATCATCAATGAAGGAGTGTTCCTCTTGCTCCACAGTCTCTCAAGTATGAGCTGTAACTTATGTTTTTAATCTTAGCCATTCTGAAAGGTGTAAGATGGAATCTCAGAATTGTTCTGCTTTGCATTTCTCTGATGACTAAGGATTTTGAACATTTCTTTAAGTGTTCCTCAGCCACTTGAGATTCCTCTGTTGGGAAATTTCTCTTCAGATCTGTTCCTCACTTTCAAAATTGGATTATCTGTNATGTTTTTAATCTTAGCCATTCTGAAAGGTGTAAGATGGAATCTCAGAATTGTTCTGCTTTGCATTTCTCTGATGACTAAGGATTTTGAACATTTCTTTAAGTGTTCCTCAGCCACTTGAGATTCCTCTGTTGGGAAATTTCTCTTCAGATCTGTTCCTCACTTTCAAAATTGGATTATCTGTGTTTTAATGTCTAGTTTCTTGAGTTCTTTATGTATTATGGAAACCAGTCCTCTTTCAGAGATGTGGTTAGTGAAGATGTTCCCCATTCTGTAGGCTGTGATTTTGTCCTATTTACAGTGTCTTTTGTATTGCAGAACTTTCCAGTTTCCTGAGGTCCCAATTACTGATTGCTGATGTTAATGTCTGTGGTGTTGGTATCCTGTTCAGGAAGCTGTCTCTTGTGACAATGCACTCGATGTATCTAGATTTATGGTGAGATTTTTGATCAATTGGACTTGAATTTTGTGTAGGATGTTAAATATGGATGTATTTGTATTCTCTTATATTATATTTGATATGAAGATTATTTGCAGACATTTAACCATTTTTTGGTTAATCGCAATTATACAAATAGCTGGAAATAAAATCAATAGTTCTGAAATTTGGATTTGAGTTAAATAATTGAAGTAAAATTAAGTGGTAAGAAAATGGTATATTGTAATATTGGTGACAATATGCAAAATATTTAAAGTTATTAAGGAAAAAACACTGTAATAAATATTAGCATACAATTCCCCATTCTTAACAATCAATAACTTGATTGTACTTTTATATACTGTAACATAACAAATGCATGTCATTTCCTCTACATTTTTTGTAACTTTCTTCATTCACCAAAAAGTCAAATACATGACCATCCTTGCGAGTTTAAGTTGTGCACTGGACATATTCTCAGTGTGTGGGCAAGAGCTTACTTCCTTGCTTTGTAACTAATATACTATATACACATCAAGTCAGAGTTCTGCGTACAGAGATAACTCCTGTGTCTGCAGCTGCTAAACCTTCAAAAGTCACTTCATTTGCCATATATCAAGAATATTTTCCTTATACTGTTTTACTGACTTTTATCTTAGTAATTTACATTTGTAAAATTTTTAAAGTAAATCATTGAATTAAATAACTGACAGAGCATTTATTTTACTATAGAAAATAAATACTAAGGCATAATATTGACAACAAATTTATATTTTCTCATAAGTAATAAACAATTTCAGATGGAATGTTAAGTTTATTTTAAGAATTATTTATGCATATAATATTTCTGCTTTATGTTTTTAGAAATGTAGTACCACTCTCTTAGTGTTTAACTTTGTTGATCATATATATAATATATGCATATATGTATATATATACAGACATATATTACTTATGTATTATCTTTCTGAAGTATTTTAACTATTAATAAAAATAGTTTGAATTACTATATTTATATATATATATATATATTCTATTATGTTTATTTATTAAATTCAAGCACTCCAGTTTGTTTAAATATTAGGAATTTCCCTATTTTATGTCTTTCAAAGACTGGGTTTATACTATATCAATACTCCATGAAAATTATGTTTTATCTTTTCTCCAATGACTATGTTGTCTGCAATCTAAACTGTTGTTATTCCTATTGATTTATGTTTGTGATAATTAAAACAGTTTAATAAATGTTCACAATTAAATTTTTCTACTCTTTTATTTTGCATATTCCTCATTTTACATATTTCTGTTATTTAATACACATTTATTTTTAAATATTTTTTCTAGAAATATTTTATTGCAGATATAACATAATTGTTTGTAATGTATTTATAATAATGTAAAAGCATTGCAACTTTCAACATTAGAACATGTTTTCACAGATATAATTCTTGTGTACAATGTATATTTATAACCATAGAACTAGTTCTACTGTCAGATTTGATCAAAGAAGTCTTTTTTCTCAGTGGGACAATTTTTAAGTCAGTGAGTAATTTACAATGAGTGCTCTTCTCTTAAAAGGACATCAGTATTGTATACATAATATTTTGATTATATTTGCCCCTGCTTTTATTACTTCCTTATTTTCTTCATCTTCTTCCAATTTCTGTTAGGACTCCTTTTCAACTTGTGGACATATGTGTGCATGTTTCTAGAAATTGGACAGTAGACACAGCTCCTGTAAGCTCATCATTGGGACATCCATGACATGAACAAACACCTGTGTTTGCTGTACATTACTCTTTCAATCCCCCAGCTGCCTGTCTTCTTCTGTATTAATTGGACCTTGTAATGTGGTGATATTGGTGTGGCATAATAGAGGCACAATAATTGTGGGAGTAACTATCCACTCTCTGACTGGTTTTAAGTCCCACTCAATTAGATAGAACTCATCCCTCACACAGCTCCAGTGTCTTCAATCTGAGATCTGATAGGTCCTAGGAGAACACAAAACAATTTTGTTTTGTTAAAGGAATTGAGCAATAAAATGACTCCTAACAGGATTCTGCTATACCCACATATCAATGTCTTGCTAAGCCATCATCAGATAATTCTCTCCACAATAGTTGGGAACAGTGTCACCACTGGACAATGCTCAGAAAGTAAGAGACATTGTTACACTCATTTCTAATCGGGATGCCCACATCAAACCCCTCTCCTCAGGGTTCATAGAACTTTGTGGATATGGAAGCAGTGGGAGATGGAAGACCACAGAGGAACTGATGCACACAAAAACTCACAGAGACCTTGGCAACATGCGTAGGTCTAAGTCAGATCGAATCCTAGGTCTGAGAGGGCAAGTACACACAAATCACCATTCTTAACTCAGAAGCTACCCCCAATCGAATACTGCTCACAAAAGGAAAACTAAAATTCTTTAACAGTGGCTCACTTGCTTTACAAACCATACTTAAGTGAAGAGCCCATCCTTAGCAAAGAAAAGCCAACTCAAAATAAACTTAAGGGTGTTTTGGATAGTATGATGTTTTTGTCTCATGATGTTCATTCTGGGCAATTCTAGGTTGATTTTTGTTGTTGTTGTTGTTCTAGGACTTTTGCTTATGTATTATGATTTCTAATTTTCTGTGTGAATGAATGTATACGTGTTTCTTGTGCTTTTTCTTTAGTCTATTTTTCTAACTCTGCTTTCGTTGCTGTTATTGTCATTGTTTCCTGCTTTTTTTCCTAATGAGAGAAAGAAATGGAGTAGATTTGGGGGAGTGTGATGATTGGGAGGATATGGGAGGAATTAAGGTTGGGGAAAAACTGAAAATAATGTTTTATGAAAGAAATCTACTTTCAATATAAAGAAAAGAAAAAAGTAAATAAGCATCTGAGCCACAGGGAAAAAAATCAAAATTGTCAAAATGTGATTTTTAGTTTGATGGATTGCATAATTTTAAAGTATGTCCTTAGGATTGGAGACAATTTGTATGAATTCATAAGTTAACTTATTTGGCATCAAGAACAATATTTTTCACGATACATTGAAGACTTTAAATATTGT
>LOEQ01015548.1:0-14197 GCA_001685075.1 Bramus lutescens
AGCCTGGCTCAGTATCTAATCAATGTCAGTCTTTCCTCGGAGACAGGTGGCATGAGGAGCAGCTAGAACAGTGCAGATTCACCCATAATCCCTTTCTGCTGTTCACCACCACCCATGATCCATTTGTGTAGTTGCTGAACAGTCAGTGATTCCAGATTTTAAATAGTTTGTAAATTTTCAGTTTATACACACTTTATCATCCACTCACGATTTTCTAATTAAAAGCGTTTTAATTCTTTCTCTGTTCAGCAGTTACACTGAGATATCCATATTTATTTTATAAGCTTCTCCCCTTTTTTCTTTTTTTTGGGGGGGTTTGGCTCATGAGTTTTTGTTTGTCATGGAAATGTAAGAGTGGAATATTAATACATTTCAGTTTATTTCTGTAATGTCAGGAATTTTTCAAAAAAAATTAAAAGATGGACTGAAGCTTTTTCTTTGTGAATAGAAACTGGATGCCACAGTGACTTATGTGGGTGTTATTCTTGTCTTGATGTTATTTTTATACCTTTAAACCTTCACAGAGCCCTGGCTGGGTTTGAATAGAATTAAGGTTTTCTTCTGTTTTACCACTCCAAAAAATAAAATAAAATAATAAATACATAAATAAATAAAATGTTCATGAACAAAACTTTTAGGAAGTATGGGACATGATGAATAATATGCAAATAAAAGGAGAAGAAACCTAGTTCAAAGGCAGAGAAAACATTTTTAACAAAATCACAGAAGAAAATTTCCCTAACCTAAAGAAAGAGGTAACTATCAATTTGCAAAAAGGATATGGGACACCAGAAAGATTGGACCACAGAAGAAAGCCTCTTCAGCACATATTAATCAAAATACTAAATGTACAGACAAAGAAAGAGTATTAAAATGTGCAAAGGAAAAAGACCAGGTAACACATAAAAGCAGACTTATTATAAAACACCTGGCTTCTCAATGGTTACTCTAAAACCAGCAGAGCCTGAATAGATGTTCAACAAACACAGAATACTCAGGTGACAGACCAAGCTATTATGACCAGCAATATTTTAATCACAATAGATGGATAAAAAGACATCCCATGGTAAAACCAAATTTCAGCAATATCTGGCTATAAATTACAGCTCTACAGAAAATGTTAGAAGTAAAACTCCAAACTAAAGAGGTTATCCACACCAAAGAAGATACAAAAGTAAATAATCCCATACCAGCAAATGAAGAGAGAAAAATACACACATGGGGAAAGGGGCGCAGAAAACAGCAAAACAACATGAATTAACAAACACTGACCATTAGTAACTGTCAGTATAAGTGGTCTCAATTCCTCAGTAAAAAGACACGGACTGAAAAATTTATCTGAAAACAGGATCCATTCTTCTGCTACATCCAGCAAACTTACTTTAACATCAAGGATAGACATCACCTCAGGGTGAAATTATAGAAATTATATTAAAAGAAAATAGACTTAAGGAGTAAGCTGGTGTAGCCATTTTAATATCAGATGAAATATATTTAAAATAAAAACTAATCAGAAGAGATAAGGACACTACATATTAATCAAAAGAAAAACTTGACAAGAGGGCACTACAAATTTTCAAAATGTATGCACCAAACAAAAGGGCACTCAAGTTCATAAAAAAATACTCCTACAACTTAAACCACATATTGACCCTCACACACCAATAGTGGGAAACCTTAGTATCTAACTCATTCCTGTAGGCAGGGCATCCAAAAAAAAAAAAACTAAACAGAGGAATGCTGGAGGTAACTGATATCACAAACCAAATGGACCTAACAGATAATTATTTTCAGAATATTTTACCTAAAAACAAAAGAATATAGCTTTTTGCTAGCCACACATGGATCTTTCTCCAAAACTGACCACATATTAGCTACAATTCTAATCTCAATAAATATTAGCAAATTAAAATAGATCCCTGCATCTAATCTGATGACCACAGATTACAGCTGGATATTAACAATAGCAGCAGCAGCAGTAGAAAGGTTATAAACAATAGCAACTAAACAACTCATTATTGAATGAAAAGATGGGTTAAGACAGAAATTTAGAAAGAAATTGAAGACATGCTAGAATTGAATGAATATTGACACACAAAATACCAAAACTTACGTGACACAATGAAAACAGTTCAAGATGCAAGATCATAGAAAAAGGGGTCACATTAGAAAAAGGGAGAAATCTCACGCCAATAGCTTTCACACCCAAAAGGAATAGACAGTAAGAGATAATTTAACTTAGGGCTAAAGTAGAAAAAAAGAAGCATCAACAAAATACAAATAATCAATTAGACAAAGAACTAAGAATTGGTTCTTTGAAATAATCAGATTGATAAAACCTTAGCCAAATTAATTAAAAGACAGAGAGAGAGAGAAGACACACATTAAAAATAAAATCAACATGAAAACAACTGAGACGAAGGAAACCCAAAGAGTCAAAAGGATTTGTTTTAGAAACCTGACTCCATCAAGTTGGAAAATCTAAAATAAATTGATAATTTTTTCAATAAATATCACTTATCAAAATTAATTCAAGATCAGTTAACCAATTTAAACAGACCTATATCCCCTAGAAAAATTGAAGTAGTAATTAAAATTCTACCAACTACAAAGCCAATGGCCAGATGGTTTTAGCAGACAATTATACCAGAATTTCAAAGAATTCATGTCAGTACTCATTAAATTATTCTACAACATAAAAACAGAAGGAGCACTGGCTAATTCATTTTATGAAGTCAGTGTTACTTAAATACCTAAGCCACTGAATGACTCAACAAATTAAGAGAATTACAGTTCATGTCCCTATGTGAAAATGTATGTAAAAATTCTCAATAGAACAAACTTGCAAACTAAATTGCAGAGCACATCAAAAATATCTTCCACTATGATAAAGTAGGCTTGATCTCAGAAATGCAGTGGTAGTTCAACACACATGTATCAATAAATGTAGTGCTCCATAAAGCAAACTAAAAGACAAAACTACATGATCATCTCATTAGACACAGAAAATATTGACAAAATCCAACACCCATTCGTGATAAAGTCCTAAAGGGATTAGAGACACTAGGCTACACTGCACCCTAATTATAAACAGTTTACAACAAACCCATAGCCAATGTCCTTTTAAATGAAAAGAAACTCAGAGCAATTCAGTTAAAATCAGGATCAATACCAGGTAGTCTACTTTCTCTAATCTATTCAATATAATACTTAAGTCTTAGCAAGAGCAATAAGACAACTGTAGGAGATCAAGTGGATATAAATTTGAAAAGAAGTCAAAATTTATTTACTTGCAGATGATAGGAAAACATATAAAAGTGACCCTAATAATTTCTCCAAATAACTCTTACAGCTGATAAAACTTTCAGCAAGGTGACAGGATATCAAATTAACTCATAAAAATGGTAGCCTCCCTATATACAAATGACACTGAACTGAGAAATATATCAGGAAAACAGCACTTTTCACAACATCTTCAAAAATATAGAATATATTGGAGTAACTCAAACCAAGCTAGCGAGAACTTGTCTGATGAAAATATTACGACATTGAAGAAAAACTGAAGAAGATATCAGAAGGTGGATATTAAGGATCAGTAGTATTAATAAATTAAAAGTGGCCATCCTACCTAAAGCAATCTACAGATACAACGCAATCCCCAACAAGTTTCAACACAGCTTTTCACAAATCTTAAAAAAAAGTTCAGCTTCTGTGAAAATAAAATGCCACGGTAGTAAAACCACAGAAACAAAAATAAAAGTCCTAAACAATGAAATAAATGATGGAGGTATCACCATCCTTGATTTCGAAGAGTACTAACTACAAAGCTGTAGTAATAATAATAATAATAATAATAAATCATGGTGTTGTTGCAAAAATAGACTTGTTTATTAAAAATTAAATTGAAAACTCATTCCAAAATACATGTACTTATAGAAACCTGATTTTTGATAAGGAAGCCACAAATACACACTGAAAAAAAAAACAAAAACACAGCATCTTCACAAACCCTTCTGGTAAAATTGCATGGTTGCATGTAGAAAAATCCAAAGAGATCCATACTTACCACCCTGCATAAAATTGAACTCTAAATAGATCAAAGATCTCAACATAAAAAAAATACAATGAACCTGACAGAAGAGAAAGTAAGGAATAACCTTGAAGTCATTAGCACAGGAGATAACTTTCTGAACAGAACACTGATAAAGGAGCCAGTAAGATCAGCATTTAATAAATGGGATCTCATGAAACTGAAAAGCTCTGTAAGGCGAAAACACTGTCAATCATGCAAAATGACAGCCTACAGAATTGAAAAGGATTTTTACCAACCGTATGTCTGATACAGGGCTAATAGCAAAAATATATAAAGAACTCAAAAAAACTGGATATCAAGAAAACAAATTACCCAATTAGAAAGTGGGGTACAGACCTAAACAGATTTCCTAAAATAGGAAACTCTTATGATTAATAAACACTTAAATGTTCAGCACCGTTTTCCACCAGAAAAATGCACAGTAAAACTACTTTGAGATTTTATCTTACACACATCAGAATAGCTAAGATCAATTATACAACTGACAGCTCAACCTGGTGAAGATGTTGAGTAATTGGAACACTTGTCTATTGCTGGTAGGAAAACAAACTTGTACAATTACTATGGAAATCAGTATGCCTCCTCCTCAGGAAGCTGGGAATCCATCTACCCCATGATCCTGGTATACCACTCTTGGGCACATACCCAAAGGATGCTTCATCCTTCTACAGAGACACTTGCTTAACCTTATTCATTGTTACTCTATTCATAATAGCCAGAAATTGGAAACAATCATGTTTAGAAAGAGGGGAAACTGTAATTAAGATATATTATATGAAAATAATCTATTTTCAACAAATGAAAAAATTAATTAAAATAAAGAAAAAATATTCAAAGGCCCAAAATTGTGACATGCAGTTTTAAAGATAACTTCTTCATTTTATTTTGAAGTTATTGAGAAAAGCAGGCGCTGTAACTTGACCTCCAACTATAAAAGCCATTTTTGATTGAAAGAATTTCCATGAAATAAAAGTTTAAATCTTGTGCCTGATAATTAAGGCGTTTTTAAAATTCAAGTAGCTTCTGTGTTAAAGAAAATATTTAAATTCTGGATCAATTGGTCAATATTTAGAGCAGCAGACATGATTTATTAACTGACAAATCTCTCTGCTAACACTCTCCAGATCCTGCCCTCACTGAAGGGCTGGCAAGCTTGTTTCTGCAATCTTCTCATACCACACACGTCCAGCAGATCATTTTGACAAATGGTGTGTAAGTTCCAGTTTGTAATGGATAGTTATAGGAGATCTTGTTTTCCTAAGAAAAGGAATATAGGAAGCAGACATTGTCTTTCATTCTTGTTGTCTAAATATTGACACAGCTGTCAGAGTAGTGACCATTTTGCATCCACTGATATTTCAATGAAACACTGACCTTGATGGCATGGAGTTGTTAAATCAATTTCTGATCTAGAACTTTTATTTATCTATATATTCTTAATTTATTTTTTTTACTTCACACTATTTGTTTTATTTTCTTGTTTTTCTGCTGTTAGAGATTTAACCCAAGTCCCTCTGAATGCTATTTGATACAGCCATTGAAGTTCAATGAGGTAAACAACTATTGGATTGCTGTATTTCAGGAAAATAAAGCTAATTTGGACCATTGTATCAGTATAATAATAGTATGAAATGCTGGACATATCAGACCACTCAGTGCTAAAAAATAATTGAATACCAAACCTGGTTCCGTCAGTCTGATCTTTGGGAAACACATGGTGGAAGATGATTTCTAATCAACCCCAAGTTGTCCTCAACAAGTACACCATGATACAGACACACATACACACACACACACACACACACAAAAAATAAATAAATAAATAAATAAATAAATAAATAGATTAAATAAAAAATAGTGGAAAAGATCTTATAACATCATTGGTATCTGAAAAGTAAATGTTCCATGTTGAATTTAGATGGGCATAAAAGAATTACAGATATGAGCCACTGTTAAGTGGTTAGTTTTTTCACAGGATTCCCAAAGAGATAAAATCAGCATAGGCTATTAGCAAAGGCTATAATGCCAAAACCATTGTCTTATAGCAGGATTCCATAACCATAAATGAATATTTGAGCAGTTTGAATCTTTGAAATGTATTTTCTCAATTTCCTAGATGTTGAGGGGACTAAGGTCAGGGAGCAGGATAATTCTGTCCCTCATGAGGTCACTCCTGGTTGGCATTTATGTGAACATCTCCTTGAGACACTGTGAATTAGGAGAGAGGAAGCTCTTGTGTTTCTTCTTGTGCAATGCTAATAGTCTCTTTATAGGGCTCTGTAATGATATTGTAATTATGTTAAAACAATCATAGCAGGATTTTTGAAATTCTCATATATTGTGGCCAGGTGTAAGGCCACAAGATCCATTGTGCTAGTCTTCTAACATAGAGTCTGAATAGGACTTCGTAGGATCCCCTCTGTAGAAAGAAGTTCCATTGATCTGTTGAAGGATATGCAGGATTAGTGATGACTCACGACGCTGCTCCACTCTTTTCATCCTGGGCTGCATAGGGGGCATTAACTTATTCTAAGCCAAATTTTTCTTTTCTATATAGAAGAAAGTCATAAATAGAAAGTTAATAATATATTTTAATCTTCTTTTGCTGTTTCTCTTTCTCAACAGAAGAATCTTTCAGTTCTTTCTCCATTACAGTGTTGGGTCATGTTTACATATGTAAATTTTTCTACAATTTAAAATTATGTAAATAAATAAGAAGGAATGTAATTTTAATAGCCTAATGAAAATATTGTTTATATCTCATTTATCTTCTTGTTTACTTTTTTGACTGTTAATGAATAAACAGGAGTGAGAATGCTGCTATTGATACAGAAGAGAGAAGGATGAGATTTGAGTAGAAAGACAAAAGATGCAGCACTCAGATCTCTGCAATACATTTTCTGTGCTGATGTTGCTGAAGAGTGGATGAGAATAATTTAAGATAGTAGACAGGTTTCTGCTTTGATATGATGCATAGTCTTTTATTATATTATCTACATTTGAGTCAGTTAGGCAAAAGAGTAAATTTATGAGACATACTGAAATTGAAATACTTATTAGATTATTAGAGATGCCAAATAAACAATTACTTTCCCAGATATAAGTTGATAGCTTAGAATTAAAACTAAAATGAAAAAAAAAAAACTACAGGTCCCTTTCTGATAGCCAGAGACAAAAGATGATGAATGAACCCATAGGTATAAAGACTTTGTGTGTGGATTGGGAAGGAAGCAGGAAGGGATACTGAATATTTCCATCATTTTTCAAAGGTTGATGGAAAAATGAAACACCTTAGAAATAAAATGAAACAGTATGTAGAGAGAAAAAAGTGTCATTAAACAAAAACTATAGGGATAAAGATGATTAATAAGAAAGATGCTCAGAAAATGAAATCATGTTGAGTACGTATGAAAAATAGTCATTACATTATGTTGACTGGATTTGTTAATTAGGAGGATGCTTCTTAATATGGTTGGTGGCAGAGGGAATGAGGAGAGCTTAAAGAAAAGGCTGGCAACAAACAGAGGGCTTATAGCTAAAGAGGGACATAACAGGAGAAAACAAAATTTTTGTACTTAATATTCTGTGGTAAACATGTATTAATGTAGCTGATAAGACAACCATGCAAAAGGAGGTGGGAATGATAAATGGGGGCTACGTGAAGGCACAAAAGAGGCTGTCTGGACAACCTGGACAGGAGCTGTGCAGACTGTGCATGCATGTGCTGGTGTGCTACAGGAAAAAGCCTACTTCATATACTATGCAATGAAGGCAGAGATTTTTATTCAATACACTGAACACAATTGTTAGACAGACTGTCCAGTAAGTACAAGCTGAACAAGTATTCAGCCTTGCGCTATGATCTTCAATACCCACCTGAAAAGCCAAGCATGCCATTGCACAATTATAAAACCCAGCACTTGAGAGCAGTCGGCAGAGCCCTCCTCTTTCCTCTGCATGCAAGCATGGGCACACATACACACTCTCACAAATTCTTACCTTAAAAATGAACTCACACATAATATACACTGGTAATACCAAATACATTCTATTTCTATTTTGGAGATCATTTTAGTTGATAGTAGGGAGAATGAAGGACTAGGGGGAGGGAAAAATTGGGGAAAACATGAAGAGATAGATAGAGGGGATAATTAGAGAGCTCTTAACTTAGGAAGGCAGTATTGGCAGCAACCCTCTAGGCAGGGTGAGGAAGAAGCAAAATAGATAAAAGATTTAAAGAGCATCTGAAGTTCCCAAATATAGACATCTGATGAAAGCATGAGAAAAATTAATTAGGAAGAACTTCAAGTGTGAATTAAATCATTCCATTTTAGACATACTTAATTTTGGCTGCCTATAGAAAAAATTGACACAGAAAAAAATGTACAATTCAAACAAGTAGGTGGACAATGAAGCTTGTAATACGCTACCTGAGGGACTGCTGCATGAACGATGGCTGACAGCGGGAGAGTAGACTAATCTAGTGAGACTAAGGACAAGAGAAATGGTGAGAGTCTTCCATGGAACCTTGAGAAAAATTAAATTTCAAATTAAGTAGCAAACAATATCAGTCCAAAAAGTGAAAGCTGTTCTCAGTGGTAAGAAAAAGAATTACAGATTTAAGGACTGAAACAAGAGCAAACTAGGTAAGTGAAAAGTGTGCACACCAAGCCATTTGTTGAAGCCACAACATCGGATTACAGTGAGGCCAGTTCACCAAGAGTGGTTGAACAGAACCAGGACAAGGCCTTGTTAGACAAACTTGATTAATGAAGAGAATGAAGGAAGACAGAGGGACCAGTGAGGAGTTACTTCCTTCTTACCGTAGGTCGTTTCTTAGTTAGGCTCTGGATAACTGTAGAAGCCCACTATTATTGCCTGTCACGGAAGAAGCATAGCAACAGCAATGTTATCAACAATTTCTGTTGAGCCCTTTCTTTTCAACTCATGCTTCCAGAGATTAATCATAAGGGACTCCAGGTAATAGAATATTCTAACCAGGAGAGTGAGGCCAATATCTTATAAGTGTTATGTATTCAGATAGGTTGACATTTTGTTGGTGGTGAATATCAATGACTCCTTCAGAGTTTTCTTTGGAGTCACACAGTTGACTTGAGGACAAGACTGAGTATTTTAATAAAGTCTAAACCAGTGCTAAGTACACTGTGATAAGAAGATTTAAGAAACATGGGTTCTAGGGAGGAAATGATGAGTGTCCTGCAATTACTTGTTTTCAACAGTATTGTTTTGTTGTTGCAGTTATTGCTTAATTTCATCTGCATCTTATTATTCCACTTATGCTGGGCATTGCTTTACTCAAGTTTTCTTTCACTACTTACAAATTAAGTTTTATAATTTTGTTATCTGTTAGTAATAAGGGCTGGAAAGTTCAATAACTATATGTGATTAACAGAATTGGAGATTTTACCCTAAACCACTAATATAACTCTTCCCAACTAAATTTTATGTATTGAGATACTTAATACCCATATTAGTTTTCTTTTAAATACCAAAAGTTCATCATAGTGAAAATGCTGTGCTATCCTTTTTTCAAATTATCATTTGAAAATGTTATATTGCTACTTAAAAATTGTGATGTTATCACAACCAATGGTGTTGTGATATTTTGTTTGTGTTCTGATGAATAAAGCTTTCCTGGAGATCAGAGGGCAGAACTAACCACTAGTTAATGCAAAGGTCTAGAGTTCTGTACAGACAGACATGGAGTAATAAGGCAGAGAGGAGAGAGGTTCACCACCTTTCTGGTCTGAGGAGGTGGAGAGGAAGAGGAGTGTGTGCTCCTTTGTTTCTCTGATCTTTCGGCTTTTACCCTGATATTTGACTCCAGATTTTCATTATTGATACTAATTAAGATCATGCTTCATACTGCTCACTAATAGGTGGATATTAGCTATGAAGTAAAGGATTACCTTGTTCCAATCCATAGCCCCAGAGAGGCTAGGTAACAAGGTGGGCCCAAAGGGGAACACAAAGGTTTCCCTGGGAAGAGGGCATGGGAACATGAGGGATTGAGTTGGCAGGATGAAGGGGAGAGTACTGAAAGTTTTCTTGATAAGGGGGGCATTTGGGAATAAGGTAGAAACATGATGCAGGGGAAATTTAAAGGAATCTACAGGGATAACTCCAGCAAAGAATACTAACAATAGTGGATAGGTAGCCTGAACTGGCCATCTCCTATAATGAGATTGGTGACTACCCAAGTTATCAGAGAGCCTTAATCCAGTAACTGATGGAAAGAATCACAGCCTGGGACTAGGCTGAACTTGGGAAATCCTGTTGAAGAGAAGAAGGAAGGATGGTACGAACCAGAGGGTGGCAGGTCAAGGTCATCACAAGGTCATCTTCAGAAACTACTAACCTGGTCTCAGGAGCTCACAGAGTCTGGACCAACAGTCAAGGAGCCTCCATGGGACCATCCTAGGCTCTCTATATACATGTGACAGTTGTGTAGCTTGGGCTAACTGTGGGACTCCAGCAGTGCGAACAGGGCTATCCCTAATGCTTTGACTGACTTTTGGAATCTGTCCCCATACCTGGTTGCCTTGCCCAGCCTTAATATAAGGCTTAATCCTACCTTAACTTGATATGCCATGCTTTGTTTAAACCCATGGTAGACCTTCACCTTTTTGAACAGAAATAGAGGAGGAATGGAATGGGAGGGGAGGTGGGGGAGGGGAGGAGAGGAAATGAAGGAGGGGAAACTGCAGTCAGGATGTAAAATAAATGAATAAATTTGATTTAAAATATCTTTAAAAATTGGTTATGGTTTGAAATGAGATTGGAATCAGGTGAAAAACATTTTCTTAGCATTTTAATCTATTAGAAATAATTATTTTAAATGTGATTTATATATACATTGTATAATCCAGTTTGTGTTCCAAAGTGCCTGAACCTGAGTAAAGCCAAAAATAAATAAATAAATCAAACAAACAAACAAATGAAAAAGTCAGTTTATCTCTTTGTTTTAGCAGGTGAAATTCCAAGTTAGGGCAACTTCAATTCATTGGCTTTTGGTGAGAGCATCTGTCTATTTCACAACATGGGAGATGGCTCTGTGGCAGGAAGGGACACAGGAATGAAAAGGGAGTGGGACAAAGAGAAGTGATTCAAGGAGGGAAAGAGGGAAAAAGGGAGAAGAGGGAGGGGAGGAGAAAAGGAGGAAGATAGGCAGGGAAGAGAACTGAGGGAAGGAATGAGAAAACCCGGAGAAAATCCATGTATTACATATTTATCTGTAAGTTTAACATGATATATTTATCAATTATATATAAAATACATGTTGTGGAAATACATGATTAAAATATGTTCATGTGTGTCAGAAATCATATTTCCATGTCTATAGTGAAAGAATAACATCCCTCCCAAATTAAAATGTAAATGAAGAAGAAAAAGTAACATTTCAACTCATTGCATGCCTTCTTGAACAACATTAAAATATGCCAGAAAACAATGCTATTCTAAAGCCAATTCCTTTGATCTTAGCTAAATGTTAATATCAAATAAGCAAAGTTTGAACAGAGATGAAATATGGTTCATTTCAAAGATATATCATATCTGAAGGATGCAAATTTGGACAGAAGTGGAAAAACTCTAGAAACCACTTGGCTCAGGTGTGTCATTTGAAACAAATCTCAGTAAGTTATGAGTGTCTATGCAGGAGCTGATTCAGGAGACCTGGAAGGAAGGGAACTTGTATGGGAATGTGAGTGGGGCCCAATGATTTCTACTGGAACTTCTGCAGACAGAAATTCATTTCTGTTTTACATACAGAACCACCACGGTTTTTATTAGCAGCAAGAACGCAACAGTTTACGACTGTTAGAAATACCTTAATTGATCCAGGCTCTGGTGGCACTCACCTTTAATCTGAGTACTTAGGAGAGAGAGGCAAGTAGACCTCTGAATTTGATGAAAGCTTGGTTTACAGAGAAAGGTCTAGGACAGCCAGGGCCATTACATAGAGAAACCCTGTCTCTTGAAAACAAACGAAGAAACAAAAAGAAATACATTAATTGCAGCCCCTATTTCCTCATTATTGTTTGAGATTACAAGACCTCTTCAGGGTCACATAAGTGAGCTGCAGAGGTTGGCAAGCTTGTTAGTCAATGTTCCTTGCTGCCATTTAACGGAAAACAGGTCAAACATATGAAACTATGCCATTTTATGTAGTCCTTAGAATATGAACAAATACCATGAAGACTTAGGGTTTGTAGAATTTTACTTTGCTGAGGAGTTGCTGCAATCAAGTCCAAGTGCCCCTCCCCTGCAGCAGCAATCCTTACATTATCAGGTTATAGTGCTTGCACACAGTTTCATGACTGTGCTCGGGACAGGAACCTGCTGCCTCCTCAAATCAAATATTGTTTTCCTTTCCTAGGGAGTTTTCCTACTTTCCTGTATAACAAAGTATAAGTCCATAGATCCATTACTTGGGTGGTAACAGTTAGCCATTTAAACATGTTGGCTGCATCTCCATTGAGAGTGTTCTCAAAGAAAAAAACACCCCATCACTTCATCAACTTGTCTTACTAGCTCAGAGGATGTGATTATTTTTTTCTTGGAATATATTTCTAAAACTAGAGTCAAGTCAAATTGATCAAACTATATAAGCTTGTCTTTTTATTTTTATGTGAATATTTTTGTGCCTTGTAATCTGATTTTATCATCTCAAATTATGGAGTTGTTGGCTGTTTTTAATGAACACATTTATTTCAGTCTATACAGTCTGTGATGAATAACTCTGAAGATATAATGCTTAATTTTATAGTATACATCTTGTTAACTTTTGGAAATATTCAAATTTGGTAAGCATGGGCTTTCATCATTTAGGCAAACATTGAAAAGTATCGCTCTCAATTTGTAACACACACAGTACTCTAGGTGGGTACAAAACTATTATTATTATTTCTACATTTCAGAAATTAGTCAAATTAAATGTCTGGAAAAAATGATATTCAAACATCTCTGTCACTAAGTTTTGAAATACTTTTATAAAGGTCAGCATTAAATGTAAAATATACAGAGTCCACTAAGATGCCCCAATCTTTCAATCCAGTATATTTAAAAGAAATAAAACACTAATTATTTTCCTATATTTCAATTTTATGAGCAATTTAAACTCTCTAACATTAGCTATTTATTTGTTTCCAAAAATCCTTAGTGGAAGATAAATGACAACAGTTCTTCAATTTTTTTTTCTTATTTTGCATTTTTAAAGGCAGAGACTGAAACTCATGTCCACTTTGGGTACAAAATGACATCACTCTTTTGATTATTTCCAGCTAATTAGTTATGGAGGAAAGGCTAAGAGGCAAGAGTTTCTCAGTGTCAGAGGATTCTTTGATATCCCAGAGTGGGAAACTGGAGAATAGATTCAGTTTCCCTAAACCTGGAAGAGCAGTGATGCCCAGACAGTGTGTCTGTGCTGTAAGTATCTCCTGACTGGCTGGCAAAATGCTCCTCTTGTTAATTACAAGCCTCCTAGACTCTCTGAATCATAGTCAAATATGTTAGGCTAAAGATTTGAATTCTAATCATGGTTTTCTATTACTAAGTGGCTTCAAATAACAACAGTATTACCCTCATCATTCACTAAAGGCCTTTTTTGTTGATGGGAATCCAGGATTTCTGTGGCATCCTTTGGTTGTCTATTTCAACCTCATACTCTATACTAATACTCATACTGAAGATTGCTTTCATGAGACTTACATACTATCTAAAAGAAACACACAAACACTACCACCAGGAAAAATAACCAGAGTTAGCAACAACTGGTCATTAATATCACTTAATATTAATGGACACAATTCACCTATAAAAAGGCATAAGTTAAGAGAATGGATATGAAGACAAGATCCAACATTCTGCTGGAACACACCTCAAAATCAAAGACAGACACTACCTCAGAGTAAAGGGCTGATAAAGGCTTCCCAATCAAATGATCAAAAGAAACTAGCAGGTGTGGCTATACTAATATCTACAATAATGACTTCAAACTGAAATCAATCAGAAGAGATGGAGAAGGACACTTTATTCTCATAACAGGAATAATTCATCAGGAAGAAGTCTCAATCCTGAATATCT
>LOEQ01015548.1:28654-39236 GCA_001685075.1 Bramus lutescens
AGTTTCTTTATTAACCAATGAAAGTAACACATAGATGACCCTCCTACATCATAACAGTACATATTTTTTTGTAGATGTTGTTCTTTGAAACAATATCTGATGGTGGTGGGTCTAGCTGGCATTGATGGACACCTGCGTGTCGCAGTGTATTCTAAAACTGAACTTTTTGTCTTTTTCGTTGAGAACCTTAGCCTTTCATAAATGAGCTATCCCTCAAGACCAGCAGTCAATTGGAATTTTTCCATGTGGGTCCCAGTATATCCTTCTGAATCATATCAGGTGGCATCAATATCCGTACTTCAAAGACAAACTGAGATCAAGAGAGGTTAATTTAAATCCTTCAAATTTTTATATCTAATAAGCGGCTGTTTATTGTATCCAAGGGCAAAGTCTGAGTCCTTTTTGACATTTTCATTACCTTCAGGGCCTGAGTTCTGTTGCATATCATATCTGCTTAAAGAATCACATGGTTTCTGAAAGCACCACTAAAAAAAATTCCCTTTGAATATTCATTTCCAAAAATGTGGAAGCAGTGGCCTAGATATTAACTTTTTCTCATCATTTTTAAAGCTCATACTTCAATGTAATGTTGTTCCCCAAATAAATGGAACAGACAAGGCTTTGATCATGAAATATGTTTCTTTGAAGATATAAAGTCAGAGGAGAGTTGCCTCCTTTAGGCAAAGAACCTTCTTCCACAGCTTTGAATGTAACTGTGCAGATTGGACCAAACATGCTACCGGCTGGGCATCACAGCTGGGCATCAAATGCTAACCTGACTCAATCTTTGCTCCTTTCATCAGTCAGTCAGTCAGTCAGTCAGTCAGTCAGTCAGTCAGTCAGTCAGCCAGTCATTTTGTTAAAGAAGAATCTGTTGCACATCAGAGGACTCTTAATATGTTGGTGAGGCCAGGAATGCAGAAAAATGATGTAAGACAGCTGGTAACTGATTGAAAGGCAACATAAGACTAAACTGAGATACAAAAAGGGAAGGGTATCCTATTATCAATATTTTCCTGTCTTTTTTAACTGCCAATACTTGAGGGTGGTCACAAAAATCTACTCACTTATATCATGTCCTCAGTATACAGTTATAATGGTAGAGGAAGGGACACAGGCTCTATGAAATTAATGAATATCCAACCCACTATGTGCCAGGCATTAGGTTTGAGTTCTCCTCAAACCCCAGGTTCTCTTGCTCTGTTCATTATGGTCCCCAGAAACGTTTGCATTCCCTCTCTACCACCTTTCTTAGTGTATAGAGGCAAAGACAACAGATAACCCTAGGAAGGATTCCATCTTTCAAATTTTGTGCAAAAATATATTTTGAAAAAAATATGACTTTCTCTTGCCACCATTAATCATTGTGCCAGCAGACATATCTTCTTGTGATGAGGGAGGAATACAAGAGGTTTATGTTTTTGGATGTGGTGTAAAATGATGTGGTTGCACCAAGAAGACTTTACCAAGAAATTGAGAAGATGGCTCAGTGGATAAAGAATTTCCATGAGCAGAAAGAAGTTTGGCATCCTGCCTGACGTCTCTGTCCCATGTTCAGGTTACTTGGAGCTAGCTCTGCAACTGCTTTGAAGGAACTTTTTTGACAAGTACTCACTGTCTGAGGCTATCTCCATGGATGGAGGAGTTTTCTTAACTCAAACTCTGGCTGCTGTAACTATGGGAGTGGTTTTATTTTTGCCCATGAGATGAAAATTCAACCAATACAAGAGTGGCGCTGGTCACTGAGTGTGTTGTCTTGCAGGCTTATTGAGACAGTTATGAAAGATAGACAGCAAGATTCCGTCTCCCCATCGGCTTGAATAATCAACAACTTCGTTCCATTTCTGCTTAGGTTCCCGTTCCTCATCCAAGGCTTCTACAGCTTAATTCTTCTTTGAGATTTTGGAAGAAGTTATACTAAATCAACAATCCTAAAACTGACTAGTCCCCTACCCATATTTTATTATTTACTCACTCAGTTAGCCATTTAGTTATCAGACTTATTTAATTCTCCCCCATTTCCCCCTACCCAGTTCTGGCTATTGATGTCATTAATATCGTGTTTTCTTGTTATGGTTTTAAATTTCTATTTACTGGTTTCTTATCAGCTTAAAAAGACTTAAGATGATCTAAAGTTGGAAAAGCAGAGGAAACTCCACACACAAGGACACTTTTCCATTGATCCTGACTACTCCAAAGTCTTTTACCTCTTTTCTTTTTGTCTTATCTCAAAGGTTAAGTATACATGATCTGTTTAATTCCTTAGACTCTAATTTCATTTTCTTTAATATTTTACTTTCTCCCATTTTTATTTTATTATTATGTATCAGTATTATTTTATTGATATTATCATTTTAATTTTATTATTATGCAAAACAATGGATTTCATTATGAGATTTTTGCACATATACATTATTCAATCCTCATCATACTTTCTGGTATCCCTCCATTTTCAGCAGTTCTCTTTCCCTTAAATAGTTCTCTTCTGCTTTCAAGTTCCATATATACGCAATATATGTTATATTACATCTATCTCTCATGTTTTATTTCTTTAACATATCCTCCATTTCTCCCCTCTTGTTCTTGCTTTTAGCTCCCTTCTACTTGCTCCCTTCCTAGTTTCATGTAACGTATTCTTAAATATAGATTACGCAAAGGAGAGAAAGCATGGCAGTGTTTTCAATCTACCTTGCATTTTATATGATAATCTCCAGATCTACCCATTTCCCTGAAGACGATGTAATTTCCTTCTCCACCTTTATTCATCAGTTGACAGATACTCGGGCAGATTCTGTACATTGACAACTGTGAATAATAGTTCTGTGATAAGCATAGCTGTGCAGGCATCTGTGGGCATGCTGACCTGCATCTCTCAGATGTGTGTTCAAGACTGGTGCTTGATCATATGGGCATTTGTGGACATGCAGACCTGCATCCCTCTGATGTGTTTCCAAAACTGGTGCTTGATCATATGGCAGTTCTAATTTTAGTTTATTGAGAGACATTCTTGCTGATTCCCTATCTCAAACTTGATCTTACAGAACATTTCAGTGTCTGGTGATTTTGTTAAAAGTGTCTTCTTTTGAACTGCTTAGCTTTGCTGATACAATACTTAATATTTTTCTTTTTGTTGCTTCCAAAATTCCCTGTTCAAAGCTTTTAATTCCTCAAGTTTTTATTTCTATGCTGTGGACTTCCCTCTTAGACGTTGGTTCCTTAATTGAATTAGGCTGAAGTGGAAAGCCATGTCTTTCTTTCCTATCCAAAAGTTCATTCATCTGAATTCTTTTCATGTTAGGTGACAGCATCAGCTTCACCTTGCTTTTCAGCCTAGTGACTTTTGCAGTCTTCCCCCACTGTCCTTTCTGAGTCCTTTCCATATCCCGGTCCTCACTCATTCTTGTCTCTCTAGATCTGAAATAGTGTTGCATCCTTCCATTCCATTTTCCTCTATACTTCTGTTACCATTTCTCCGAGATAGATCCCCTGGTATGATTCCATTTTATTCCTCTCTTGTTATTCTTCACAGGGCCCTATACATTACCAATACTAGCGATCCAACATAGAAAGGTACTTATTTAATCAAAGGGAGTAAAGCTTTTCTTAGTTCTCTTAGTTCTATGCTTTCCTTTGTTCACGTTTTTCTCTCCAGATTAATTTTGAGTCATAGACACTGCACTTCAAGTCAGATACTTCTCTCATTCTACATGATCACCAAATGTTTGTGGACTTTACAATATTTGCTTGTAGAAAAATTTATTTTGATTTTATCTTTGATTTTAGAGTTATTTTCAAATTTGTTTATTTTCACACTTTATATACAATAAAAAGAAAGGAAAAGATGACCTTTAAGTAAACTGTTGCTTTTTCTATGATGTGAAATTTTCTGTGAGTCACTGAAGATTTCCTAGGAAGTATGCCTAGCTACAGCTTCTGGCTATAGTAAGGACTAAGAATACATTCTAAACACCACATCACCTGGAAGAGTCTGGGATTAGGCTTAAGCTTTGTCTGGTATTTAGTTTTCTACAAACATGGATGCTAATAAGTAAATAAAAGCAGTCCCATGGATTTTTAACTTTTGATTTATTCCCACCTTTTTGGAATCAGTAGGGAAGAGGGTATTCCATCCCAGATGGGTTTGTCACACATCCCCAGATTTGCTATTAAGTTTTTCACTTGTATATACATCTGAGTTACTACATTTGTAATAATCTTTAAAAATTATGTAGCTGCATTAGCATATTCAGTATATGCAACCATTTTATGATTTTCAATACATTATCATACTTTGATGACTACTTGCGGTCTTATAACATCATTTTGATGCCTGAAAATTTTTCCTGACATCTATGTTACAAATTTTTATTCTGTCTGTATAAGTTAGGCCAGTATTTATAAATAAACTCCTACTATTAATTTTATTATTTTTATATTACCTTAATTTTCCCTTAGATTTATACTTTTGCTAAGACATGAATTCAATTATACTGTAATTATTTTTATCATCAGTTTGATCAATTATTATTTTACAATTAAATAATATACTGACTCTTCTACTAAATTGTTATAGGAACGATTGGCATTCCATGCATTACTGTGAGTTATACAGAAAAGTTTTTTAATTAGTTAGTTAGTGTTCTAAATCCAAACTTTGATAAAGTAATTACTTTGCTAATAATACAAAACTTATTATCTAAAAGGTGTGCAAGAACTTAACCTGAAAAGGTATAAGTGGAATTTATAAATATTAATGTTACATTCCTTTTAGTATCTTATATCTGGACCTTTATATTGGGCTAGAAAACTAGATGAAGTATTTATAAAAATGAAAAGATTAACCCAGCAATGGCTAAGACACCAAGATAAGCAGGAAGGCAAGCCATTTTTAATCAAGGAAAGTAATGTTTTTCAAGAAGGATTTGTGTAGCTTCCATTATCCTATTACTTCTATTCCCGTTCTGTTTTCAGATCAGGTTTATTAAGTAGTGAAGTAAGCATCAGAATTGGAGGAAGTTATTTTTTCTATCAAACGCTTTACAGTCACTCACATCTCATACAACACACACACACACACACAGGTGAATATTTTCACAAATTAGTTTTATGGTAGTTGTTATAGACATTCAATATTTGGGGTTCACAAAAACCTTCTTGAAGCAAGTGAGTATAAAACATAGTTTGCATCAAAACTAGTGAGTTTTTTCCCAATCTCATCCTCACACATAATGTAAACCACAGAAAACTATGAAAGCAGGGTTTTCAAGGAGACATTTTCAGAGGAATTCCAAAGAAAATACCACATAGAATCATTTATTTTGCAAGAAGGGTAAGTTGATATGCAAACTGTTGTTTAGATGTGCATGAAGTTTTTACATCCTTTTACTTTCCTAAGCTTGGTTGCACAGTTAATTTTCTTTGCATATAGTATAGAAAATGCTGGATTTGGTGCTGGAAGAAAATAGACATTTTGAACTTTAAATTTCCCCCTGTAGGTGATAACAATTCAAAGCATGGTGCTAGCCTCTGGAAATTTATTAAAATGAAGATTCTCATTTCAACTGGGAAGGGGAATACTTTGTATAACATACATTGCCCCAGGGATTTGCACTTCGTATGTGTGTGTGTGTGTGTGTGTGTGTGTGTGTGTGTGTGTGAAAAGTAAGTATCTGCATTTTGGGTAAGTAAATCATGTTTATTTCAAAACAGGTACTTTCAAGTGAGAAAAACGTTTACTTTGATATAAGGAGAGGTTCTTAAGTGACCAAATAACTGGTTAAAAGCTTTCTACAATGGTGTATATTAAAAATAAAAACTATTAGATTGTTAGATGTAGAGATTAGGCGAGCAGGCCTGCTTTTCATCTGGCCCAGCTCCTGCACGGCTAGCTTATATCCCGGAATAACAACACACAAATTGTACTCATTTAAGCACTGTGTGACCCACTATATCTAGCCTCTTCTTTACTAACTCTCACATCTTGCTTAACCCATATCTAGTAATCTGTGTATCACCACGGGGTCATGGCTTACAGGGAAGATTCTAACCCATGTCCATCTTGGGCTGGCACTTCATGTGTCTGCCTGACTCAGCTTTCTTTTTCCCAGCATTCTGTTCTGTGTACTCCACCCACCTAAGGACTGGCCTATCAAAAGGCCAAAGCAGTTTCTTTATTAACCAATGAAACCAACACATAGAAAACATATCCACCTACATCAGTTAGACTAAATCAAGACTTCCAAATAGATGAGAATGATCATACAGTATAACCCAATGATTTAACATATTGACTATGTTAATGAATGAATTGACTATGTTAGTAAATGAAACTTACTGGTGATTACTTCCCTGAAAAACATAATTTTATTTCAGTTATAGATCTTCCATTTACTTTGTGTTGCTTAAAGGTCACTGAACTTTCATAACCTTTGTTCCTCCAATGTGGTCATTTCTCCTCTGTTTGCAGAGTGTCAAAACTAGTGTAGAATGAAAATATGCTTTAAAGTAATTTTTTATTTTTTACACTGATAAATCCTTCTTGGATCAATTCAAAGTCCCAGTAGATTCATCAGTGTCCTTAATGCTAGGATTGTAGCATATGTGTGCTTCTAAAATCTCTCCACTAGCTTCTCTATTTCCTCCCTTTCTTTCTGCTCTCCCACCATCTGCCTTCTTCTTTTTCCTTCTCCACCTTCCACTTTCTTTTCCCACACCCAGTCTTTGTTTGTTTTTTGTTTTTTTTTTTGAGACAGGCTTTCTCTGTAGTTTTGAAGCCTCTCCTCAAACTCACTCTTGTAGACTAGGCTGGCCTCGAACTCACAGACATCCACCTGCCTCTGCCTCCCAAGTGATTAAAGCCATGCACCATCATTGCCCAGCTCATATCTAATCTTTGAAAAGCTACTGACACCTGGATTTGCATAATTCATTGCTTTTTCATATTGGAGTAGCTAACAGATCTTCTATTCAAATCTGACACTGTAGAGTACTCACCATAGTAACCAACTGTCTTGTTTTAAATGGAAGCAAAAGTAGCAGACACATTTATCTGCCTTAAGCAAAGAAAAGTGTTTTACACTAGAAGTATTAAAACTCCCAGCATAAATGGATTCAGGTTTCTACAAGTTGTCAGTGTTCTAATTAATCTCTTATTTGTGATGCTTGGGAACTAACAAAGTGTATGCTATCTAATAACTAGAAAGAGATGAATATGGATGATGAGCTGAAGTATGTTTGTTTTCTATTCTATATTGTTAATTCAAATTTTTAATTTATTTATAGTTGAAAGACAGTTATACAAAATGACTCAAAATAATATTTAGAAGGTGGTTCATATATACACTGGCACTGATCTTTCGATTTCTCTTAAGCAAATACATTTATCTAATACCTGAATATCAGTAGGGAAGGCCTTGTATTGAGTGGAGCCAAATGGAACATGCCTTGGAAAAATATAAGGATGGTTTCCTAGGTGATTTACAGATAATAGCAGAGATAGAAATTGGGCTTCTATCTGTCTGTAAAACTGCCAGAGAAAGTCCAGGTAAAAAACAAATACCTAAAAGAGAAATGAAAATAAGATAATCATATTTATATATTATATATAATTATTTTTATATATATATTTATATTTATGAATATATGTAAATAAAAGCAAAATGGTGGGAAGCAGAAATGAAAGAATTATTCTATCTTATCATAAGAAAGGCTTTAGGAAAGAGGTGCTAATCAGGTTTCACATAATGAAACGATTGAAGACCTGGAAACTGGGAAGAGGTAAAGCCAAGCCAAAATATAATGAAGGAATGGCTTAAACAGAGACATGAATGCAGAAATGAAAATTTATAAGAATAACAAATTGCTGAATTTTTCTGGATTATAAATTATATTTGATCTTATAAAATGTATATGACTCTTTAATTTTTTCAGTTAAACCATCTAGAGTGAATTTCCTGTTCCCAACACAGTCCCACCTGACAAGATTTACTTCTAACCTATTTGCATAGGTGCATCCATTTTTACAAGACCACTGTAGTTTAGCAACAAAAGAAGGAATTGTCTACTGAGTAGAAGCCCTTCACTAATAGCAACACGTGGCCATCCTTTTACTAGGTGCGATTTGTCCACCCTTTTATCTGAGTCCTATACACAGATTCAGCTGCATGAGAATTTCGGGTAGGCATGCTTCTTTTTTTAGCTTTTATATGAAACCATGGTAGCAGTGGTTAACAAATATTAATGGATCAATATGACATACTTTTAGAGTTCTAGAAAGTTCAACTATGTTAGACTTAGCTAAGCATCCAGTGTGAAAATATTCATCATTACCAACTAAGGAAGGAACATATTAAGGGCTGACTTTAGTAAAATTTATCTGCAGCCGGGTGATGGTGGCATACTCCTTTACTCCAGCACTCAAGAGGCAGAGGTAGGTGGATCTCTGTGAGTTTGAGGCCAGCCTAGTCTACAGAGCAAGTTCCAGGACAACAGAGCTGTTATACAGGAGCCACTGCCCCACCTCTGAAGAAATAAAAAATCAATAAAACTTATCTAGTAGTTGAATAAAATTATATTTTAAATAATTTCATCTTTTAAAAATTCTTCTCACACATATTACACCCAGACCACAGTTTGCCCACTTTTTCTCTACCCCAGTCATTCCCTCCACCTCCCCTCTACCCCAGATCTACCCCTGTACCATTTCCCTTCAGAAAAGACCAGGTGTCTCAGGCATATCAACAAAACAAGGCATAATATGCTAAAATAATACAAGCACAAGCAATCATATCAAGGCTAGTTGAGGTGACCCAATAGGAGGAACAGTGTCCCATGAGCAGATAAAAGAGTCAGAGACAGCCCCTGCTCCCACTGTTAGGAATCCCAAAAGAACATCAAGCTGCTCAGTCATAAAATATATGTAGTGGATTTAGGTCAGAATCGTTCAGGCTGCCTGATCTCTGTGCGCCCCCATGAGTCCCAGTCAGTGATTCTGTGGACCATGTTATCTTGATGACTCTGTCCTCTCTGGTTCCTCTACTCCTTCCTTCTTTTCCACAGGACTCCCCAAACTCTGCTTAATGAATGACTGTGGAATAAGGCATCTGCTCCCATCAGTTGCTGGTTGAAATTGCTAGTCTCTTTGATGAGGATTATGCTAGGCTCTGGTCCCAAAACACTCTGCAGGCAGGACAAACTTCAGATTGAAGGTTTTGTAGCTTGGTTGGGGTTCCAATCCCTCTATTTCAGGCTTTGCCTGGTTACAGAGAATGGCTAGTTCAGGCTCTGTATCCTCCATTACTAGGAGTTTTTATTAGGGTTAATCTCACGGATTCCATGGAGTTTCCATTGTACCAGCTTCCCACCTTTACCCCGAAATATCCCAAACTCCAGACATTCCTTACAATATTTTCTGTCTCCCCAACCAGATCCTTCCTGCTCCCCATCCCATCCTTCCCAAGTCCACATGCAAAATCTATTCTATTTCCCCTTCTCAGGGAGATTCCCCCTTTAAGATTTTCTTGTTACTTAGCCTCTCTGAGTCTGTGGAGTTTACATGTCTGTCTTTTACATTGCAGCTAATATCCACTTATAAGTGAGTACATACCATTTTTGTCTTATCTGCGTTATCTCACTCAGGGTGATTTTTCAAGTTACATGCATTTGCCTTCAAATTTTATGATATTATTGTTTTTAATAGGTGAGCAATACTCCATTGTGTAAACGTACTGCATTTTCTTTATCCATTCTTTGGTTGAGGGAATCTAGGCTGTTTCCAGTTTCTGTCTACATTGAATAAATTAGCCACAAACATAGTTAAGAAAGTATTCTTGTAATAGAGGGAGCATCCTTTGTGTATATGCCCAGGGGTGGTATCACTGGATCTTTAAGTACTTGGATTCCCAGTTTTCTGAGAAACTGCCATATTGATTTCCAAAGTGGCTGTATTAAGTTTGCCCTCCCACCAGCAGCAGTTCTCCAGCATAAACATTCCTTGGCATAATTTATCTTAGTCATTCTGATAGGTGAAAGATGGAATCTCACAGTCATTTTGGTTTGCATTTATGTGATGGCTAAGGATGTTGAACAATCCTTTAAGTGTTAAGATATTTTGTTTCCTCTGTTGAGAATTCTCTGTTTAAATCTCTATACCAAATTTTTATTAAAAATTTCCATCTACTCCCCTCCTCCCATTTCCCTCCCTCTCCACCCACTCCCACTCGCCCTCCCTCTCCAGTCCTAAGAACAGTCAGGGTTCCCTGCCCTGTAGGAAGTCCAAGGCCCTTCCCCCTCCATCCACATCTAGGAAAGTGAGCATCCAAACAGAATAGGCTCCCACAAAGCCAGTACATGCAATAGAATCAAAACCCAGTGCCATTGTCTATTGCTTCTCAGTCAGCCCTCGTTGTCAGCCACATTCAGAGAGTCTGTTTTGATCACATATTCCATCAGTCCCAGTCCAGCTGGCCTTTGTGAGCACCCATTAAATCAGCCTCACAGTCTGATTGGGTGGGTGCAACCCTCGTGGTCCTGACTTCCTTGCTCATGTTCTCCCTCCTTCTGCTCCTCATTTGGACCTTGGGAG
>LOEQ01015548.1:46845-57474 GCA_001685075.1 Bramus lutescens
GGTTGACCTGTCCATTGGTGAGAGAGGAGTGTTGAAATCTCCTACTATTAGTGTCTGGGGTTTGTTGTGTAATATAAGTTTTAGTAATGTTTCTTTTACATATGTGGGTGCTCTTGTATGGGGGCATAGATATTCAGGATTGAGACTTCATCTTGAAGAATTATTCCTGTGATGAGTATAAAGTGTCCTTCTCCATCTCTTCTGATTGATTTTAGTTTGAAATCAATTTTGGTAGATATCAGGATAGCGACTCCCACTTGTTTCTAAGGTCCATTTGATTGGAAAACCTTTTCCCACACCTATACTCTGAGGTACTGTCTGTCTTTGAGGTTGAGGTGTGTTTCTTGTAAACCAAAGAATGCTGCATCCTGTTTTCAAATCCATTCTCTTAGCCTGTGACTTTGTATAGGTGATTGAATCCATTGATATTAAGCAATATTAATTACCAGTTAACTCCGGTTATTTTTTTTTTGGTAGTAGTGTTTGTGTGTTTCTCTTCTTTGGATTGTGCTGGTGGGGGGTTATCAGATGTCTGTGTTTTGTGGGTATAGTTACCTTCTTATGTTGAGGTTTTCCTTCTAGTGCTTGATGTAAGGCTGAGTTTGTGGATATGTATTATTTAAATCTGTTTTTGTCATTGAATATCTTGTTTTCTCCATCAATGGTGAATGAAAGCTTTGCTGGGTATAGAAGGCTGGGCTTGCATCCATGGTCACTTAGTGTCTGCAGCACATCTATCCAATACCTTCTGGCTTTCATGGTTTCCATTGAAAAGTCATGTGTAATTCTGATAGATTTACCTTTATATGTTACGTGACTTTTTCCTTTGTAGCTCTTAATATTCTTTCTTTATTCTATATGTTTTGTTTTAATTATTATAGGGAGAGGGGATTTTTTTATCCAGTCTATTTGGTGTTCTGTAAGCTTCTTGTACCTTCATAGGGATATCCTTCTTTATGTTGGGAAAGTTTTCTTCTATAATTTTTTGAATATATTTTTTGTGCTTTTGAGCTGGAGTTCTTCTCCTTCTTCTAACCCTATTATTCTTAAGTTTGGTCTTTTCATGATGTCCCGGATTTTCTGAAGGTTTTGTATTAAGAATTTGTTGGATTTAATGTTTTCTTTTACTAATGAATCTACTTCCTCTATAGTATCTTCAGCGCCTGAGATTCTTTCTTCTATCTCTTGTACTCTGTTGGTAATAATTGTCCCTGTAGTTCCTGTTCATTTACCCAGATTTCCCATATCCATCCTTCCCTCAGTTTGTGTTTTCTTTATTACTTCCATTTCAGTCTTCAAGTCTTGAACTGTTTTCTTTACCTGCTTGATTGATTTTTCTTGATTTTTTTCTGTATTTTTGAGGGATTTATTAATTTCTTCTAACTTTTGTTTATCTTCTATTCCATTTCTTTAAGGGAGTTTTTCACTTCATCTTTAAAGGCTTTCATCATTTTCATAAAGTTATGTTTAAAGTGGTTTTCTTCTACTTCTTTTGGATTAGGATGATCAATTCTTCCTGTTGTCTGTCTGCTGGGTTCTGCTGTTACCATGTTGCATTTTAGGATGTTGAAGAAATTCTTGCATTGGTGCCTGCCCATCTCTTCTTTCAAATGACGATGAGAGTGTCTTGGCATCTTGGTGCCATCCTTGCTGTGGCTGTCACTTATGTCTGCTCATTATTGGAGCAGGTTGTGTAGCAGGGTTCCATGGAGCTCACAGGGAACAGGCCTTGGTCTGTAATTTTCTGTGTAGATTTCATATTTCTTCATTTTTTCTCTTATTTCTTTTAATATATTGCTAGTAATACAGCTTAAAAATTCTTGGTTTCAAATTCCAGTCTGTTGATTGGTAGAATTTGTTTCTTTTGGCATTGTTTACTTCTGTAAATGAATTAAAGATTCCTGCATTTTTCTTAAGCTGATGTGTGTTTTTGAGAATATAATACGATGACAGCATTTCTCCTTTTCTCCTTTCCTTCCTTTAAACCTTCCTTCCCTTCCCACATACTCCTCCATCGTCCCCTTCAAATTCATAACCTGTATTTTTGTTAAGAATTATTGAATGTTCTTTTTCTATGTTACTTGTGTGTATGCTTTCAGAGTAGACCATGCACTGGACAATTGGTATACTCTTTCCTGGGAAAGACAAGTAGGCCCACACCAGCTTTATTCAGTTGAGAACAGTCTTTTCAAAAGTGTGTTTAGAGGATTGTGAAGAGCAAGTGTTGTGGTGTCTAGATTCCATGACATTCCTTTGAGAACATCCATTATATGTTCCCATTCTGTCTTATGCTATAATGTCATTTAACTGGACTCAATTGACATACATAGTCTTATTTGCTTTGCATAGCTGCTGTTATCTGTTTCCTTAAAATTCATATATTAAAATCTTTGTTCCTGAGGTTATAGTAATTAGGAAATGTAGACTTTGGAAGATAATTAGGTTATAAAGACAGAATCCTCTGTGATTAGTGACTTCATAGAATGCCATGCAAAAGTTGAGAAAAAGTATCATATGTAAAGAAGGAGCTCTCATAAGACACTACATTGGCTTCATCTTTATCTCCAGCAAAGCTCAGTCTAAAACTCTAAGAAACATGTGTTTTTGCTACTTGTAAACCTCTTAGTCTGCATCATGGTTAAGTGCCTGGATAGTCTAAAGAAAGAGCAGCACCTAATTGCTCATTTATTTCTTTGTTTGTTTTATAGGTGTGTGTGTGTGTGTGTGTGTGTGTGGTTGCGGCAGCATGTGTGTATTGATGCACATGTACACATATATAGAGGCAAGAGGTTGATACCAGGCATCATCTTAGATGACTCTTCTCTCTACCTTTCTTACTACAAAAGACTATCTCAATGAAGTTGGAGTTCATCAATTCTGGTTGCTGTGGATAGCCAGATTGCTGGCCATTCCCTGTCTCTGCATTCCATGCTGAGATAACAGATGGGTTCCATGCACATATGGACTTTTACTTGGGTTCTGAGGTTTGGAATTCTAATTCACTCCCAGATTCATTTCTTCCCAAGCATACTGACACACTTTGGCACATGCTTATGTGGGTGGGCTTCATTAAATGAGCATTTTGGACACTATTATAAACTGACGTTGCATCACTACAGTTGTTGCTTTTCTTAAATGTTCCTCTTCCCATTCCACAAACCAGTAAAACTACCACTAAGTCACAGCTCGTTTGCATGGTTCTAACAGGGTAAACATAGGCTAGAATTATTAAAAATTATAATAAAAATTCAGTCTGCCTTTTCCACAATCTGTCTCTTTTTAGCCATGCTCTAATGTCTCTAGATAATTGTTTATTCTCTATACTGTCTGAATGAATACTTTTTATACTCTTTACTCTCTGTTGGTATAAGACAACTATCAACAGAGAAATATGAAGATGATGCAATTTTCATACAAAACATGGTTGTATGATATACTGGAAAACTATAAAACATTATTTACCAAACAACATATGAATAGACTGAATTTGCTGCGTTGACTTTAGAATTCACAAAATATTTTATAATCCAACCATAGTAGAGTAGTGAACAGAAATAAATAGAGTTGTCAGCATACAAATAGTGTGCCCCAATAAATACATATTAAGCATCAAAAAATTATGATAACCCCATCTATATGAAATAGTTTTCTAAATAGTGTGAGTCAATAATATGTAAAATGCACATCTATATTCTAGTAGAATTTTTAAATTATAGTAGTAGTCAAAATACATGAATATGAAAGTATCCAAATAAAATAATAGAACATTAATGCATTTTCTAATTTAATATCCTTGATGCAAATTATCAAAGCTTACATTCTTTATTTTTTATTGCTTTATAAATAATACCATTCAAAGTTTTCACTCCCTCCCCTCCTCCCTTTCCCCTCCTTCTCCTCCACTCACCCTCACCCATCCCCCTCCAATCCTAAGAGAAGGCAGGGTACCCTGCTTTGTGGGAAGTCCCAAGGCCCTCCACGCTTCATCCAGGCTTAGGAAAGTACATCCAAATAGACTAGGATTCCAAAAAGCCAGTACATGCAGTATAGACAAATCCCAGTGCCATTATCATTGGCTTCTCAGTTGGCCCCAATTATCAGACACATTGAGAGAGTCATTTGATCACATGCTCCTTCAGTCCCAGTCCAGCTGGCTTTGGTGAGCTCCCATTAGGCACAATATCTCAGTAGGTGGACCAACCCCTTGTGGTCCTGACTTCTTTGCTCATATTTTTCCTCCTTCTGCTCTCCAACTGTACCTTGGGGGCTCAGTCCAGTACTCCCATGTGGGTCCCTGTCTCTATCTCCAAACTTTGCAAGTCAAAGGTTCTATGATCATATTCAAGTTAGTCATAAGTCTGATTACGGGACAAGGCCAGTTTAGGCATCCTCTCCTCCACTGTCCAGGGTCCTAGCTGGGAATATCCCCATGGACACCTGGGAACCCCTCTAGAGCCAAGCTTATTGCCAACCCTAAAATGGCTCCCTTAATTAAGATATCTTCTTCCCTGCTCCCNCCTTCCCCCACCCCCTACCCCCATGCTCCCAACTTTCACCAGGCGATCTTGTCTGCTTCCAATTTCCAGGAGGCTCTATAAATGTTTTTCTTTGGGTTTACCTTATTATTTAGCTTTTCTAAGATCGTGAACTATAGGTTCAATGTCCTTTGTTTATGGGCAGAATCCACTACTGAGTGAGTACAGACCACATTCGAATTTTTGAGTCTGTGTTATCTTACTCAGGATAGTGTTTTCCATTTCCATCCATTTGTATGCAAAAATCAAGATGCCATTGTTTTTTACCACTGAGTAGTATTCTAATGTGTATATGTGCCACACTTTCTTTATCCATTCTTCCACTGAGGAGCATCTAGGTTATTTCCAGGTTCTGGCTATTAATGCTACTATGAACATAGTTGAACAAATGCTTTTGTAGAATGATTGGGCATCTCTTGGGTATATTCTCAAGAATGATATTGCTGTATCCTGAGGTAGGGTGACTCCCAATTTTCTGGGAAACCGCCACACTGATTTCCAAAGTGTTTGCACAAGTTTACATTCCCACCAGCAATGGATGAGCCCTTACTCCACATCCTCTCCAGAATAGGTTATCATTGGTGTTTTTGATTTTAGCCGTTCTGACAGGTGTATGATGGCATCTCAAAGTTGTTTTGATTTGCATTTCCCTGATAGCCAGCAGACATTGAGGAAATTCAGAGAATCATTAGGTCTTATTACAAAAGCCTGTACATGACAAAATTGGAAAATGCAAAAGAAATGGAAATTGTTTAAAGATAAATACCATATACCAAAATTAAATCAAGACCAGATGAACAATTTAAATAGACCTATAAATCACGAGGAGAGAGAAGCTGTCATCAAAAACCTGCCAACAAAAAAAGCCTAGGACCAGAAGGTTTTAATGCATAATTCTTCCAGAACTTCCAACAACAGGTAATACTTATACTCCTTAATGTGTTTTACAAAATAGAAACAGAAGAGTCATTGGCAAACTCCTTTTATGAAGCTACAGTTACTCCTATACCAAAACCACACAAAGACTCAACCAAGAAAGAGAATTGCAGATCAATCTCACTCATGAACATTGATGCAAAACTTCTCAATAAAATATTGGCAAACCAAATCCAAGAACACATCAAAAAAATCATCCATTATGAGCAAGTAGGCTGTATCCCAGAGATGTAGGGATGGTTCAACATATGAAAATCTATCAGTGTAATCCATCATATAAATAATCTGAGAGAAAAAATATGATCATTTCATTAGATTCTGAAAAAGCATTTGACAAAATTCAAGACCACTTTATGAAAAAGGTCTTGGAGAGATTAGGGATACAAGGTTCATACTTAAAATAATAAAATCTATATGCTGCAAGCCAACAGCTAACATCAAATTAAGTGGAGAGAAACTCAAAGTGATGCCACTAAAATCAGGAACAAGACAAGGCTGTCCACTCTCACCATATCTCTTCAAAACTTATATTTATGAATGGTGATACTTTGAAAATCTTAACACATTATCTTTGGAGCTCTTTGGTCATAAGTACTCAATGAACACTGTTACAATTGTTTCATTTCTTTAATAATGAGATCAAGCTTCTGATAATAAAAGTGAATCCTTTGAAAATCTTAATTCAAATTTAGAAAATTTATGTAAAAGAAATTTTGTTACAGCTTTCCATACATTCCTGTGTCATTCTAACAATTTAATTTTAAACTGATAAAAACATTATNTATATATATTTGGTTGAAACTGAATATTATCAATCTTTGACTCATGTAAAATAATTGATTGATTTATTTTGTTGCTTTCTTTTTCTGCCAAATCAGTCAATACCAACAATAACAGAAAGTTGCACATTATAAAACATATTTATGCCTGCTTACTATCGGTATATATAAATATATATATATTATTGACACCTTTGAATTTTGTTTATATTTTGAAAAAATATTGTAATAATTATTACAAGAATCTAGCTCTTCTTTTTACCAAAAATAGATACGATATTACAGCATTTTTCTCGCTTCATATGATTGAAAATAGGTCACAGAAAGACAGTGTGGAAGAACTTGCCTTTTCTGAGAAATGTGTTAAATAATTTTCTGTATTTCTTTCTAAAACTATAGTAAAATAATTGGGTTCTTAATCTTTGCAGTTGCCATTTCTATAGTAATAAAAATCAAAGAAAATAACCAAATAACCATTTTTGTAGGTCATGGGGTTTAGTTCTATGTATTTCTTTTTTGGTTCTCACTAAGTTTTCCAAATTTCCAATTTACCTCCCAATTAAAACTCATTTTCTGATAAAGGTTATTATTTACTTAGTTGAATACCATTTTAAGTAAGAAGGTAGTACATGTTCACTGAAAACAATAACCAATTACATTTATTTCACTGTTATCAAGCCTCTGTGAGCAGCTACCTTGGTTTTCTCTTTCTCATTCCAGTACTATTCAAATAAATCAAAAAATACTAGGATGGCATTCCTTGTAAATCTATTGCAATCATGTCTGTTATATTGCGGGTCTGCTGTGAGGCACTAATTCAATGCAGTGGGGGCTTTCATAAGAACATGGCTCAACAGTAGATTTCATGGCATTTGTTTGGTGTTGATATGTGTCTTTCACTTTTTCAGAAATATTTCATAATTCTAAGGCTTGTTTCATTAAATATCATTCCCAGTGATGTAGGTACACTTAGTATACATTTTATTTTCATAAAACATCTCACTTTGTGTTGAATACAATTATGTATAAGGGAAGGAAATAGTTGCTTCAAAATAGATTTCTTCCTTTCTCACATCTTTTGTATTTTCAGATTTTACACTAACAATGAATTTCCATTCTTTGTTTTTCAATACAATGAGTCATTTCTCTGTCCTTCTTAGCACTAAGTAACTTCAAAAACTCTCTTCAACAACGTTTGTCCCAATTTGATGCAGTCCACTCTGACTCTCCCATAAAATAGTAATAAATGAGCAGAGTTGTGACCTTTTATAATGAGAAATATCACACTACTGCCTTTCCCACAGTATTTCAAGAGCTCTTCTCCTAAAAGATCATAGGGAGCTGCCTTTTATGTTCTCCTTGCTATGAAATTGTTCAGTTCTCAGATTTGGCATCATCCTTTCATGTATAGAATCAGAAAGATTAAAATTCCCCATGTTGTATTAAGAAAATCAAAGTCTTTAGAAACCATTCATGTTTTATTTAAATTAACAGTTATATAAATAATGTGGTGCTATTTGATTTATTAGACTTTTAAAGCCATGGTCATATGAATTTGGTGTGTGTGTGTGTGTGTGTGCGTGTGTGTGTGTGCATATTTAGATTTCTGAGTTATAGAACTTCATTCAAAATGCTCAAGATTCTAAAAACAAAATAAAATATATTATAATGAATTGAGTCTTGATCAAATAAGATTCATTTTGTTCTCATTAATATACAAACATCATTTATATTAAATCATACTTTTATTGTATTTACCAACACAAGCAAAAGTGAAGCATCTGGAATTGGTGAGGTTTCAAGAAGCCATTCATCTACCAGTTCTGTTTGGAAGGGACCATGATACTTTTCCAATCACTTTGGGCCAAAAAAATGTCAAATTAATGTTTTTAAGGATAAAGTTAATTCTGAATTTTTCTCTAGTTATCTTTTGTAATATTGAGAATAAACTGCAGTTAAGTTTCTGTGGGAGACAAGACTAATGATAACTACAAAACTATAAGAGACAATATATATGGAGTTTCTGAAACTGGAAAAAATAAGCATAGCACTACTCTAATAATCATTGTCACAGAGGGTGTTTCTATAAATAATATATGCAGTCGAGTCGAGCAAAGAAATTCTGTCACTATTGTCAAAGCAAGCGTCCAACAGTGTTTTATACATCGCAGTAAATATTTTTTGCATGGCAGTTAAAAGGAAACTTTTGTCAGACATAACAGGATTCATCAGGGAAGATTCTGTATACCCTATTATTCAACTTCACAAAGCAGAGAGATAAATGTTTAGGGTTCAGGCAACAATACATCTAAATTTGTATTTTGGCAAATATATGGAAAAAGCCATTTTCTCTGAACATGGTGGGATCCTATATGTCCTGGTTCTGGGAAGCTGAGAATTAGCCCCTGTGGGAAAGAAGAAAACTTCAGTTCCTGATAGACTATACCAAGGCAACCCAGAATACATCTCTGGTTTGCTTTCCTACAGAAAGAATTTATTTAGAGGACCTATTAACATCAATTCTAGAATATGAATGAGAAATTGATGGAAAACTAAGAATTTCATGGTAATTTATAAACATCAAAAACATTTTCTGATTTTGAAACAGAAATCAGATGTTAACAGGAAGCTTGAAATTCTACAGTGTAAGTAGTAAATTCACTGCAAGACATACCTGAAAGAAAGCTGCATGGGTCTGCAATATAGTCCCAAGGTTAGAGGGGCTTGCCACCTGAGTCTGATGAACTGAGTTCAGTCCCATCAGGGGTTTCTGAGTGCCAGTCCCAGTGTTCCCTCAGGGTTCAGATAGAAGGCTCTCAGCAAGTGAGGGACTTAGAAGGATCCAAGGGCAAAATGAACTCTACACTACATATTTTCCTCATTAATTTTTTTTTATTCTTCTCTGCTGTTCTCCCTTATTCTGTAAAGTTTCCAGTTTATATACACATGCAAAACAAAGGCAATAATCTGAGATTGGACATCCCTTTTTCTTTGAAGTTCCCAAATGTGATCTATATGAAAGACTCCTTCCATGATGGCATGTCATGCCGAATGGAAGATAGTTGCAGAGAGATGGCTTATAATGCATCCTAGGGAACAGAACTGAGATATTGCTGTGGGGACCAAGGTTTCTGGCTATATGCTAAATTCTCTCACT
This sequence comes from Bramus lutescens, assembly GCA_001685075.1. Lineage (NCBI taxonomy): Eukaryota > Metazoa > Chordata > Mammalia > Rodentia > Cricetidae > Bramus > Bramus lutescens. Next base: position 56,253 of record LOEQ01015548.1, read on the forward strand.
GGATGTCTCACTGCGTGGTGGAAGCCATACGGTAAGCAATAGAACAAGGCAAGCTTTTCAGTGTCCATAGTCCTTTTGGGACAAATATATCAGTTATGAAGCAAGTCCCAGCATATATTCTGTATATCAGAACTATGTAGCTAAGTGAAAATGCATTTACCTGACCACCCAGATATATCTGCCCATAAGATTGAGATGTGATCATGAGATTACATATATATATATATATATCACATGAAATTACACTACAATACAGGTATTGGGGAGACACAAGGCTTCTTCAGCATAAGTGAGAAATGCTTTCAGAGTCGATGGTCCTGCAGACCTTGTTGGGTAGGATTAATCCTCCATCAGATAACCATGCCTCTGGTGGGTTGACATCTAAACACTCGTTGCCACCTATTTCTTATGGCCTGAGACAAATTTCAAAAGTTGTCCTCTGATCTTAGCATGAATAGCATCACAAAATGCAGACATGCACCTACACACACACACACCACTGCCATCATCAACATCATCATCATAATCATCATATAATGCATGCACATATATACAGAACATTTTCCCATGAATGATAAATAAAATAATGCTTACTAGAAGTCAAATACCTAATTGGGAGCAATTAAAGGATATCCAAAAATAATGATTTGTGCAAAGAAACATGACAACACAAATTGTGCAGAATGTTACATCTTTTCCAAGGTCCTCCAGTAGAATGTTCTGTGAATTGTTATTTCAGCAGGACACCTCTTCCTTTTTAAGTGACTACTCCTGACAAGGCCATCAATGAACACAATGATTTCCTTCTCCAATTAGTCTATTTTCTGGCACTGTATTTACTTTTCCCAGTCATCACAACATATATTCATTTGTTTTATTCTAACTTCCTAGTATATAATCATTTTTGGTTACGTCTTTTTCATTTTACTTTATTTATTATTATTATTTTTTATTAAAAATTTCCACCTCCACCCCTCCTCCCATTTCCCTCCCATTCCCCCCCCACTTCCACTTCCCCTCGCTCTCCAATCCGGAGATCAGTCAGGGTTCCTTGCCCTGTGGTAAGTCCAAGGTCCTCACCCCTCCATCCAGGTCTAAGAAGTTGAACATCCAAACAGATTAGGCACCCACAAAGCTAGTACATGCAGTAGAATCAAAACCCAGTGCAATTGTCCTTAGCTTCTCAGTCAGCCCTCATTGTCAGCCACATTCAGAGAGTCTG
>LOEQ01015549.1:0-15207 GCA_001685075.1 Bramus lutescens
CCCACAGGGCAGGGAACCCTGACTGCTCTTTGGACTGGAAAAGGAGGGGGGTGGGGGAGGGGGAGGGAATTGGGAGAGGGGCAGGAGGTGGAAGTTTTTAATAATAACAATAAATTTAAAATTATTCATGAAAAAGCCATTTGCCTTTGCATTTTTAGTCACCGTCTCAGGCTGGAGCTGCACATGGGGCTCTCAGGAGAGCTTCACGTTGGGTTGTAGCCCCACTCAGGCAGACGTTCTTTTCTTTTTTCCCCAAGCCTCTGAGCCTGTTTGGGATTTTCCTATTGAAACCTCTCAGAAACAGTCTTCAGCCTCCATCCAAACTCCAGAAGCCCCTGCGGGCCAAACAACACAGGACTCACTTTCTCTAGACTTCAGGCAGCTCCCACCACATGAGCTTTCCCAAACAATTCACTATTCACTGTGCATTTTTCAGATTGCTCTCTCTCTCTCTCTCTCTCTCTCTCTCTCTCTCTCTTTTGCTCTCTCTCTCCTCTCCTTCTTTCTCTCTTTCTACTTTGGGTTACAGGTTTTTCCTGAAGCCCCTTCTTGGGCTGCAGCCAAACCAACTAGCTGCCTTGAAATCCACTCGGGCTTTTACTGTTCTATGCAGCAGCAATAAGCCTCACATCTACACCAACATTGTCGGTAGATTTGGTAAGACAATTGGGAATATTTAAAGGAGGAATAGGCTAAAAGAGAGAGCATTTTCCCCACATCAAAGTATAGGAAAAACCAATGCAATGGAAGGATTTGTGTCTCTGTTTCATAATGAGCTAGACAGTTTGAAACTGGGACAATTATATAAGAGGATATCTAATTTAGATGGGATTTATGTAATGTCAGTTGTAAACATTATCAGCTTTATCATTTTTGTCTTATCACTAAAATTTTGGCTCATCTTAGTGCTGTAATACAGGCCTTAGAAAAACCTAATAAAACATGTCACATGATATTCAAAACCACACAGAGGAATTTAATGGAGAACTGATTTCAGTGTTGCATTGTAAGAACAGCGAGGAACAGCATAAGATTTTCAGACAACCAACCTTGATATACCAAATAACCTTACAAGAGTTGTCAAATGTCAGAGGCTCTGTTACAGCTAATTGTACTCTTGTGCCAATGTTAGATTGAAGGAGAATAAAGGAAGCAATCGTGTCATATGGCATGTATTTGCCTTCTGTGAAACAAATGTTAATCTGGTTGTCAGTTTGGAATAGAATTATCCCTAAAGACTAGATAGAATTGGTTGGTTAAAGCTGTTCTAGAACCTGGACCACTATTGCTTTGGAGTATTGGTTTAGAGAAGAGGCTAAGAGTATTGAACAATGGAGTACAGCTAGAGGTACGAATAGAATTCTTGAGGAGGGAGATTATATTAACAGAGAATGCTGTATATGATGACCACACCATGGATTTATGCCACACAGAAGTTTTGAATGCCTGGGACAGAAGTGAAGAAGTAGGAAAAACAATCGCGTCAGTTACTAAAGTCACACAGGACCCAAAGGAAGCCTTTACACATTACTTACAATGTTTGACTTCAGCAGTAAATAGAATGATACCAAATTTGGAAGTAGACAACTATATAATCAAACTATGGCTCTTGAAGATTCCAATTCACTATGAAAAAGGATAATTAGTCCATTAAAGGCAAGGTCAGCCCATTCGGAGGAATTGATTCCATGCAAAATTAATGTAGAATCTCATGAACATGATGATACATATATGATGATAGGAGATCTAATTTCCAGAGTTTTGAAGAAAAATCCAAACATCAAGTGTGATCATTATGGCAAACAAGGTCAGCTTAATAGGGATTGTGGACAGGACACTCCTACAAAAACGTTTTTTCTAAGAATAATCCATTCTGAATGTCTCTCTCTTCTGGATTATGTGGAAAGTTTTGTGAACATAGGAATTGTTCTAGTGACTGTATATCATTGAAGAATATTCAAGGTAACTTTTTGCCATTGGGAAAATCTGTGAGAGACCTCTCACTGGACCGTATTCCAAATCCAGTTTAGACATTTCCTGCCATTACAGAAGAAAATATTTCCCAGAGTAAATAAAGAACAAAATGTTTGGTGTGAGAAACCACACTGCCCTAGCTAGTAGAACAGCTATAGAAGAGAAAAAAATAAAGAAAAACCATAAAGGAAGTGTTTTGAGAAACTTCTATGAATGAATGAAGACCTAAACTAAAAATACAAATACATTACATTGTCACTGAACTTCTGGTAGACTCAGGTGCACATGTAACAATAATTTTATCAGAATTTTGGCATGCAAATTGGCCTCCTCAGTATGTAAATGTTCAGTTTTATGGATCAAAGCTTCATCTCAGGTAAGGCAGGGCAGAAGATATATTGACTCTCTAGAGTCAGAAGATGAGAGAGCAATATTGAAGCCAAGTGTTTATAACACAGAAATGAATTTGTGTGGACGTGATTTGTTACCACAATGGAATACTCAGATTAACATTACTCCAATGTTAGAAACAAACCATAAATTAAAATCTGTTTATGAAAATATATTGCAAGATATTATAAAGAACAGTCATTGACCATTCAGGTAGTAAAAGAACATGGCAAAACAGTTGGTGCTCTTCTAAAAGCACCAACTGCCCTACATTTAAAATGGTAGACAGACAAATTTATATGGGTCAAGCAATGGTATTTAGCAATAGAGAAACTGCAGGCTTCAGGACAGCTGTTACACGGAAAACTAAATGCTCAATACAATGAAGAATCAAAATCCTTTGGAATTGTCCTGTATTGGCTGTTAAAAAGAAACATGGAAAATGGAGACTGCTAGCAGTTCTAAGAACTGCTATTAAAGTGAGTCAGTCAATAGGTTCTCTACAGTTCAGAACTCCTTTGCCTTCCCTACACCAAAAGAATGGCCTCTTATAGTTACTGACTTAAAAGATTGTTTCTATCTTATACCTTTACAAGAAAAGGATTGAGAAAAATTTACCTTCACACTAACTACTTAAAATAATTCTTGGGTTGCTAAGAGATATCAATGGAAGTTTCTCCGGTAGGGATTGCTGAATATCTCTACCCTATGCCAATATTTTATAAATCAGCAACTGGAAATGATACAAAAGCAGTTTCCTCAATCTATAGCTTGCTATTGCATGGATGACAGTTTGGTATCTGATTCAAATGTAAATACTTTAAAAGTTTGAAGAAGTAGAGAAAGTTTTGCCTTTTGGGGGATTACAGATTGCTTCTGAAATGTACAAAGAGGAGATTCTAAAAACTGCTATCTCATAATATAGGTTAACAAAAAATTAGACCCCAAAAAGTGCAAATCAGGAGAGATTGATTACAGACCCTAAAGGACTTAAAAAGATTGCTGTCCCACTATTGGGATAAAATATGATTACCTGATGAAATTGAATAAAACCTTAGATAGTGGCAAGGACTTAAATTGTCCCAGAGAATAAACAGCTGAAGCTGAGAAAGAATTGTCTTTAATAGAAGAGAAATTACAGACGGTACATGTGGATCATGTAGATGTAAATCTTAACTGCATTCTGGTCATATTACCCTCCAAACATTCCCCTATAGGAATTTTAATGCAAAGGGAAGATATTGCCTTAGACGGGATCTTTTTACCACATGAACAAAGCATAAAACTAAAAACTTATGTGGAAAAGTTCTCAGTATTAAAACTAAAAGGAAATTGGGATTTTGCCATCTTGCAGGAATAGACCCAGCAGAAAGTATAATTTCTATTAGGCACTACAGTGCCTTTTAATAATCATGAAATTGACAAATTATACAAAAAAGTGAACCCAGGAAAAGAGCTTCTGGTAATTTTGGGGAGAGGTTAGCAACAGCTATCCTAAAAGCAAGGTGATGCTAAAATCAATCAGTTATTGATGGGAAATATGTTGAAGGCCTCAGAATTTCATTAGAAAACGTCATGTCAATAGTAAACGTTAAAAAAGATTTTTTCCATCCCATAGCAGTAAGCCAAGAAATTTTTCTTTATAAGACTGAATATCCCTACCTTCAGGAAATAACCCAAAGGGTACTCAAAGGAATGAAAACTGAAATCTGGCAGGAGGATGTGTTTCATTTTGTAGAATTTGGAACCAAAAATATGTATACCACACCATTGATACAAGTGCTGGTTTTCAATGGGCAATGACTTTGAGTTTAGAAAAGGTTGATGTGGTAATCACACATTTGCTGAAAGTTATGTCCATCATGGGTACACCTGTACAAAGACAGACAATGCTCCATCACATGCCTCTAAGAAAATGAAACAGTTGTTTGCTTCTTATAATATAAAGCTTATTACAGGAATACCACACAATCTTACAAGGCAGGCAGTTATAGAAAGATCAAATTGAACTCTAACGTATGTCAAATAAACAGAAAGGGATGATAGAGGCCTACAGAAATCGATTGCACAATGCTTTTTAACGTTGAATTTTCTAAATACGAATGATACACACACACACAAACAAAAACCAGCTACAGAGAGACATTCAATACTAGAAAAAACTAGAGAATTAAATCACCCAGTATACTTTAAAGATGTACTGAACTCAGAACAGAAGTCAGAACTTAGTCTGGAAAAGGGATTTTCCTTTTGTTTCCACAGGAGAAGAAAAGCTATGGATGTCACAAAAAAAATGATAAAGAACCGCTTTAAACAAGAGACACTTCTTAATGAGAAGAGTTGGAAGTTCATTAAACACCATGGTTGTTCAATCTACACTAAGCTATAAAACTAGCAAATGCTTTTCATTTGATCAGACACAGCTTGCCAAAAGGCAAAAATTTCCTCAAAATTTGGGTTGGGGAAGCATTTTGTTTCTGTCTTTTCAGGAGAATAGAGGTCTCCAGCTAAGGAATCTGAAGACGACTGCACAAAAGAGACATCTGAAGAAAAAGGACAAATCATCCAGTAAAAGTGTTTCAAGATAAAGATAGTTATACCTTTCCTGGTTTACCTGAAGCACAAACCCAGTTATGATAGAAAATAAATTATATACAAGACTTTGGACTCACCACGTTAGAATAGATATGGAGCATTTTCTCTGAATTTGTCAAATGCAATTTGACTAGACATTGTTGATGTATTTATTGTCTGTATAGCTTACACATAGATATTGTAATTCCAGTATATAGTGTTTCTTATATTGGTTATAGCCTTCGTAGACATAAAAGGGAAAATGTAGTGATATTCCATTTGTATTTTAATAAATACAGCTTGCATGAAGACCAGAAGACAAAACAGTCACAGTAATCATCCATTCAGTTCTGGCAGTGGTGGCACACACCTTTAATCCCAGCAGCCACACTTGTTAGTCACAGAGGCCAGGGGTGGTGAGGCTTGGCTTTAATCTCAGCACTGAAGAGTAATATAAGGTGGGATGAGACAGGAACTCGCTCTCCTTCAGTCTGAAGATTTCATAGAGGTAAGAACTCTCTAGAGGTTTGTGTGCTTTGCTTTTCTGATCTTCAGGTTGAACCCCAATATCTGTTTCTGTGGTTTTATTGTTTGTGTTATATATGATGAGTATTTATAACAAAAAGGAGAAAGTTGAGCCAGGTATATTGAAAAATGTAAAATTTGAGAAGAAATGGAGAAGCAGGAAATGGAATAGAGTTAAAGAGTTAAATGCTGTCTTCAAAGAGATAAACAGATTAAGAAACCGAATAAAAGGAATGGTGACCTCAGGGCAAGATCCCCACAGACAAATTGCCAACTCGGGGAAAGGAATTAAAGAAAATCTTAGACCCCAATGTGTTGATGCAAGACATTAATCCCAGAACTCCAAAGGCAGAAGTTGGCTGATCTCTGATTCTAGGCCAGCCTCGTCTACAGAGGAAGTTCCAGGACAGCCAAGCTTAGGCAGTGAATGAGCTCATCAAAAACAGAAAGTTGGTGAAGATGAAGTTAGTTGAAGGGTATATGTTTCAGCCCCAGCAAGCAGCAGAACTGGGAGGTTTCAACCACTTAGTTCTGACTTTAGGGAGAGAAAATAGAGGCTATGGAATGTTCCTCCAGGTCTAAGGAAAGCCGCTGAGGCAAGCACATGTCAGAAGTGTCCCTGAACCTGGAGGCCCAGAGAAGCCATTGTGTGAAGCTGGGAAAGTGAAGCCTGGATTGTTATGGAGACCCCAAGATTTCTGGGTGTCAGAGCCATGGAATACCTGCAAAGGAAAGTTGCAAACAGGGAGTGGTACCCACAAAAGAGAGAGAAATGTATTGCAGTCAGCAAAGCAGGAAGGAGTTGGAAATCTGAAGAGCACTGTGACATCAGACATGAAGATGCAGAACTTGGAGATTTCTCAGCTGGTTTTCAGTCTTGTTTTTCTCCACCATTTCCTCACTATGCTCCCTTCCCCTATATTTTGGGATGATAATGTAAATGCTGTGCCACTGTATGTTGGAAGCATGTGATATGCTTTTTGATTTTGATTTTACAGGGGGATTATAGTTGTCAGATTGCTTTGAGTCTCAGAAGAGACTTTGGATTTTTAAACATTGTGGAAACAGTGACAGACTATGGGGCCTTTTGAGTTTGGACTGAATGTATTTTTGCATAATGATATGGCACAAGATTTTGGGGACCAGGGTGTGGAATGTGGTGGTTTGAGAGAAAATGACCCCCCAAAGTAATGGCTCTATTACTTGTGGGGTTTGTTGGGGTAGGCTTGGCCTTCTTGGAGAAAGTGCGTCACTTGTGGAGGCAGGCTTTCAGGTCTCAGATAGGCTCAAACCACATCCAGTGTATCAGACCAATTTCTATAGCCTGCAACAAGATATAGAACTCTCAACTACCTCTCAAGCACCATGTTCTCCTGCATGTCACTTTGTCCCACCATGATGATAATGGACTGAAACTCAGGACTGTAAGCGAGCCAGCACAATTAAATGTTTTCCTTCATAGGAGTTTCTGTTGGTGTGGTGACTCTTCTCAGCAATGGAAACCCAAATAAGACAGAGGCTCACAGCCAAACCTTAGGTGGAACTCGGGGAATGCCTCCTCAGAAAAGGGGAGGAAGCCAGAGGGGATTGTAGGAGCCACAGGAATACAACCCACAGAATCAACTCATCAGGATTCAAAGGGGTTCACAGAGACTGACGTGACAATCTGGGAGCCTGCATGAGTCTGACTTAGGTCCTCTGTATAAATGTTATGGCTGTGTAGCTTGGTGTTCTTGTGGGACTCCTAACAGTGGGGATGAGGGCAGTCTCTGACTCTTTGGCCTGCTCGTGGGACCCCTTTCCTCCTCCTGGGCTGTCTCCTCCAGCCTTGATAGGAGGGTATGTCTGTAGTCTTACTGTAACTTGATATGCCATGTTTGGTTGATATCCCTGGGAGACCAGCTTGTTTCTGAAAGGGAATAGAGGAAGAGTGGATCTGGGGGAGAGGAGTGGTGGTGGGAATGACTGGGAGGAGAGAAGGGAGGGAAAACTGAAGTCAGGGTCATATATGAGAGAATATTAAATAAATGAATGAATAAACAAACAAATAGATAAAGAAAAAGTTCAGTGGAGACCAGAAGCATTCTCAAATCTTACGAGGATTCGAGATGCCTTGCTTTATTTACACCATATGTTTTCAGCAAGAGGCCTTCCTGTGTTAATGGATTCCTCTCAAAAAGCCACTGAACATGTGCAGAAAGGGTCTCCAGAAGCAGCAATGGACAAGAGTCATCCTCTTCAAATGTGGAAATGCTGTTGCCAGAGAGCCTTTCTCTATGCACAAGCTTATATTTTACTGGCTAACAGAGAATTCTGCAGATTTGAGACAATTCTGGCCATGATCGAGAAAAACTCTGGCAGTCGAGTCTGCACTGCATTTTGATATCATGCCTTAAATATTGTTTTCTTTCTTTTAGTTTTTAGAAATCATTTCAAGGACCACGAAGCAAGTTCTATGTGTCAGCAGGAATCAATCTTGTTGTACATATCCTTCAATTCAAAGCAAATTTAGACATAAAGATTTTAGTGTAAGATATGTGTAAGGGTCAGCTATTTACAAGGGTTTCCTTGAACATCAACTTTTTGTTTTGACTCCCTTTATGCACAAAATACATGTTTCCTGATAAAAATGACAAGGCAATATACTGCTCGGTTGTACTGAGTGTAAAGATATGAATGCAAAACCACAGTGACAAATTACTTCTCAATCGTGGTCTAAAGGTGTATTATTTTCACTTCAAACCTGAAATGCTTTCTAGTTGAGTGCTGTGGATGAGGGACTTCTAAAACCATAATCCGCGTGAAAGTTGAAAGCACAGCAATATATGCAGCTTAATTCCTAAAATGTGATTCTTCACATCCCATGATTACTGCAAGGGAGGTTGGGGTTGGAACGTTTGCAACAAACGTGAGATATGATGATATGGGGTTCCCTCTGTATGCTATGAATATGTTTTATTACCAATGCTTATTAAATAAGTTGTTTCAACCAATGGCTTACTAGAGTCAAGACAGGTGGCAAGTCCTCACAGACATATACAGAGTAAGTAGGCTGAGTAAAAGTGACACCATGTAGCTGCCAAAGAAGAAGGACAACAGCCAGACACCAGCCAGACTTACCAGTAGGCCACAGCTTCATGATGATTCACAGATTAATAGAAACCGATTGATTTGAGATGTAAGAGTTAGATAAAATATGCCTAGGCTATTGGTCAAACAATATTGTCATTAATATACTTTCTGTGTGATTATTTGGATCTGGGAAGCCAGGAAAGGAAAGAGCAGTCTCTCTCTACAATATGGCGTGAACAGCTTTGACAACGCATTACTAATAAACTATGCACTATGAGGTGGAACAATGTGTTTTCAGCCCAAATCCCAATTCACTCCACTCAGATGGTAAAGACTGATATGCCATAGGATAGGTAAAAGTCCTCTTAAGAGGTTGCACTACAGGCTCAAGCTGGTAAGTCAAAAAGGGGGCCGCACCTTTGACAAAGCCTTCTACCCAAAGCCTGGTGATCTTGGTGCCTTAATAAAACAAGTAAGAAGCTCTCAGCTACCTTAGCAAAGAAGGCAGTGATCCCAAATATCTGGTGTATGTTTTTTAAAGAGTCAGTCTATACTTCTCAGTGCTTTACAACAATGAAACTTTATTCATGTTCACACAGAGGTTACTCGACCCAGTTGAAGAACCTTGACATATCCAAAGACATGTCTACATTAGAATTATCCACATATGCGAACAATGAAGACACAAAAGGGGCTGCCAAGTTAAGGACTCTGAATATTGTGAACCGAGAGTTGATAATGCCTAGCACAGTCCAGATTTTATGACACACTGGAAGATTCAGGTACTTCAAATAAAACAAACAACTAAAAAACAACAAGATGCCAGGTCCAGAGCATACAGCCACAGATAAATCATTTTCCTACCTCAAGATAATAAGTTGAAAGCCCACAAAATGCCTAAAAACCTAAGAAAAAGAAATAATGAGTTTGGACAGGAACTATGTTGCAAATTCATTCAACGACAGGGAGTCTGTGGCAGCCCAGCTTTGTATCTCACTTAGGGCCAGAGTGGGGTGCTATCAAGATGTTCAGGTGTCATTGGGTGAAGCAGAGTGTGTAGGCAGAGGTGGTGACATCCGGAGGCAGGACAGCTGTAGTATTCACTCCCCATCAGGACCTGCAGAAAGACATGCAAAGGCAAAGTCAGATCACAAATATGTCACTGCCTGACTCTCCTGTCATCAGGCTGTGTACCAAACAAGCGGTCTTAGACTTTCACTGGGCCCAGTGAACAGAACTGTTCCTACCTGAATTCCTTCTCTCCAGTACTTGTGCCACCATCATTCCAAGCTGTAGGTCCCTTCTGGTCAAGGCCAAGATCTCTGAATAAGATCCTTGCTCTGACAAGAAGCCTGCATCTTTCACCTCTGGCCCCAGAGGTACTGGCACAGTTTACATTCGCCAATCCAGGTAGACCTCTTTGAGAAGCAAGCTCTCCAGCTTCATTGCACATCCCCTGTTCCAGGACATCCACTCAGAGCAGCTTCCCACTCACACAGTGCTCTTCATTGCCCAGTTTTACTCAGAAGCCTTTTTTCCAGCCTCGCTGACTGTGAAATTCTCCTCTGAACTCACAGATTCCTTCCTTGATGGACTTGAGATGTGCTGGCTAAAGTCAGCTTCGGAAGGCATCCTTGTTCCATGTCTACATGGAACGTGTCCTGAGTCCACAGGACCATCTCCCTCCATTCCAGGCCCTTATCCCCTGTGCATATCTTCCCAGGCCTTCTCAGGCTGGCGTGGACTGGGACACCAGTGTGGGCTGGGATTCAATCCACCAGGCCCTATCCCTTCCACTTTGTTTGCGGCCTGCCCTCCAGGAAGAACTTGCTGCCTTTAAGGCCTCCTACTTTTCTTGACTTCAGGGTACTGGGCCTCTGCTGTTGAGCAAAACTCTTGAAAGCGAAGGTGTACTGAGCAGACCCTGGGTACCAGTTCTTAATCAGACTGAAGAGCTCAAGGCTCTGGCCTCCAAGTTGATGAATTAACCAACCCGCTCTGGCTACCAGCATCTCATCAGGAGCCCTCCATTTTCCACACCCTGCCCAGCCCCTGTTCCTCGTTCAAGGAGCCAGATACCTGGTATGCTGGAAGTCTCCTGCCAGGCCGGAGGGGAGTTATGAAGAATCAGGAGTGCCTCTGCAGCATCCAGTACCTTCTGCCTATCCACCTCAGCAGAGAGTGCACCGTGGTTGGAAACATCTGGAAGTTGGGTGTTGACTTCAAGACCCTGGTTGGCGACATCATTGGTCTGGGTGGAGATGACATCATTGGTCTGGTCGGCATTGTCAGGGCGCTGGACACAGATGCAATGGAAGAGACACGAGAGAGTGAATTCTGACAAGACACCTCCCGACCACAGTGGGTCCTTCATTCCTTTCCACCAAACACCCATCTCTGTGAGCGTCTCCTCCTCTCATCCACAAAGCCCATCCCTTCCAAGGACTTTGACCCCACTCGTTTACCATGACAAGTGACGGCACTACAACCGGGATAGTGCAGATGCAGGGCTCCGAGATCATGTTAGAGATCCTAAGAACACGCAGAGAAGCCAGGAGGTTAAACACTCTGGATGACAACTACCATGAACACATACGGAGGGCCGGGGGCTCTGTGAGATCAGGCTGGGGGATTGTGAATGAGTGTGGACACTAGGACAAATGACACTAGTCCACTGGGTCTCGGATGGACCCTCTCCCTACTTGACCTGTTTTCCCTCCAACCTCCTTCCATAGATCCTCCTCGAGGCACTACTTTTTGTGAACCCTCTCCTTCCCAGGTACACTGAAGATGACAAACAGCTGTTCTGATCTGCACAGCACCAGGAAAGATGTGAGTATGGTCCTCTACAGAGACTAGGTCTTTCCTCCACTTTGCCCACTCCCCACCGGTCATGAAGGATAAGCCAAGCTCATCTAGCAGCAGACACATTCTATGCGGGCCAGGAATATTTCCCTGGGCCTCTCTGGCCCTTCTGACTATGCCTCCAGATTTCAGCAGAACCTTCTCTCGTGTCCATTCATTTCAGTGTGGATGGATAGTATCAGCATTTTGTAGGCCACTGCCTGCTGTATGCAATATGCTTGTCCTCTTTAATGCTCCTCTGTAGAATATTTTCCTAGCATGCCCACAGGGAATGAGTAACTTAGAAGGATGTTTTCCCTAGCATGTTGTTCAGGAAATACTAAATCTGGGAGGATCCTGTCTTGTAAGTTAGGCTGAAATGTAGCTCTGTCATTCCTCTAGATCTTTTGATCCCTACCTTCTTCCTTCCTTCCTTCCTTCCTTCCTTCCTTCCTTCTTTCCCTTCTTACATTCCCTTCTTCCTTCCCTTTCATCCTCTCCTCTTGCTCCATGTTTTCCTTCCTCTCCTGTTCCTCCTTCTTGCTGCTCCTACCCCTGCAGCACCAAGCTCTAGTTTGGAGATAGTACCAAAAGCCACAGCACCCTCCACCATCTCTGTTCTACTCACATGTAAGGTATAGTCACCGGCTGACTGGGATTCGATGAGAAAATACTCCTCATTTCAGGATTCAAATTCGCTAGAACATAGTTCGGAGGTACAATTAATATGGGACAGTATAGCAGGAAAGGCACCTGGGAGATGTTCTGCAAAGAAAGACATCCATGTTGAAGATCAGGTCTGAACAGCAAGACTCAAGGGACAGAGATGTATTAAAATGGTGACAGCCATGGACAATGGCTGGGCTCTCAAGACCTTGGTGATGACCATGGAGAACTGCAGGGCTCTCAAGACCTTTGTGACCAGTCACACAGACTCACCTTTTTGGTTATTCCTCTACTGGAGGACACTGAGACCCAAAGAGAAGCTATTTTCCCAAGGTTGCAATGCACCGAAAACTGGTGCTGGAATCTCAGAGTTCAGAACACACTCGAAATTGTCTGGACAGTCACTTCTGGCATGGAGCCTCTCCCTGTAGCAAATTACTTTCCTTACCTGCTGCATAACTGTGTGAGGCAGGGCTTCAGGCTGCTGAACAATACCCTGGTGCCCATCCGGAATAGATCATGCAGAGCTTGACTGAGCCTCCCTTCCCACCATATTCTCTTGAAAGTACCTAACTCCACCCCCTCCCCAATCTGAGGACTTGGGTCGCAATCAGTCTTTTTAATATCCCACCCACAATGTCTCTCCTTTCTGTAAAAATGTGATACTTGGCACAGACAGTATACCTGAACAGGTTAAGGTGTGGGGAAGGAGGGTTTGTACAAAGTCTAGTGACAATTCTGTGGCATTGCTGGTTGACAGAAGCATTTAGGATTACTGCTTCCACCTGAGACCCCCTCCATGGCCAGAGACACTCACCCATTTTTCCTGGTTTGGCGAGAGGCTACTTAACGTTCACATGAGAGTTGTGGTTAGTAGCCACAGCCTTCCTCAGGCCTCAAGTGAGATTCCACTTTCTGTATGTATTCTATGTTCTTCACAGAACTCACGGCAGACAAGGCCCCACTAGAGTCCCTGAAGTAGGGGATCAAAAGAGTCAAGTTAGTCACACATACAGGAGGAGGCCTGACCTCTCCCTTAGAGGTAGTACACTCCTGAGACAGTGTACTTGTACATCTGGAAGAGGCAGAAACCTGTTACACCCCCAGTTTCTTCTGATCTTATGGCAAGGCACGGTCAGAGCAAACTGCAGGTCCTCTGGGACCAAGTTTTACCCCCTCTTTGGTGATCTGGTCCAGCATGAAGTTACTCAGGAGTCCAGTAGAAAACAAAACATTCGTCAAGTTCCATGTTCCATGGCTCTAGAGTCAGGGGAGGTCACCAAATTGGCTGCCGGAATTCCTACCCACCAGTGCACTTACACTACCACCAGATAACTCTGTCTCTGGTGCCTAGACTCTTCCTGTCCTCCATCCTGCTCATGACAGGGACCAATTTTCCCTCCCTTCTTTTTACCATGGTTTTTGTCTTACCCTTCATTTTACCTGGTCACTCAGAATCTCCATCATACAAGTCTCTCTCACACTTCACCTTCTCCTAACAACCTGTTTGCTCAAGCCCCATGGAAGCCTAATCATCACTTTCCCTGCTCATCACCACTCATGGACCCGAACACAGTCACACACACACACATACAGAGACACACACAAATGCACACACATGCACACACACAGACACACACATACACATGCACACACAGAGACACACAAGACACATGCACACACATGCACACACACAGAGACATGCAGTCACACAGAGATATGCAGTCACACAAACATACACACCCATGTACACACACATGCACACACAAAGACACACACATACACATGCACACACATGCACACACTTTCCCTGCTCATTGCCACTCATGGCCCCTAATACAATCGCACACACACAGAGACACATGCAAATACACACACATGAACACACACAGAGAGACACATACACATTCATACACACACACTGACACATACACAGACACACAATGCACACACAGAGAGACACACATGCACACACACATGCACACACATGTATACACATATATTCACACACATGTACACACAAAGACACATACACAGACACACACAAACACACACAGGCACACACCTGAACACACACAAACCCACACGTGCACACATACAGATACACATGAACACACACAGACACATATGAACATACACAGACACACACATGCACACACACATGCAAACAAACACAGACACAGCCATACAGACACACACTCACACACACACACACACACACACTTGAGGCACAGGCAGGTGCTCCTACATCTTCATCAGCAATCACAACTCTGTCTGTTGCTTCGTCCTGTGTCCTGCCAAAGACAACTGGCATCCATGTTTTAATTGTCTCCCTAAAGTCCTGACTTTAACTCGTCTTCTGACCACCAGCATGGAAGTGAACGGACGTAGTCATTAGCTCATGGGATACCATATATTCCCTTCTCCCTCAATTATGGTTTATCCTCAAGCCCCACTTTAATCTTAATATTTCCTTTGATCCCCTTGGAAGTGACTGAGCACTTGCTCCTCATGAAATCATGTTCTTCCCAAGCCGATTTGGCTGACTCCTCCCCGAAATCCCACTACACAGGAAGCTGAGGCAGGAGAATGGTGAGTTTGATGACAACTCATAACACCAGGACAACTTGTCTCCAATAATAACCAAAGTAAAGACAATAATAATAATAACAATAATAAATATCATCATCCTCCAGAATCTTGAAATCGTACATTTAAACTCCTCCATCCTCCTTTTCCCCTATATTTTTCTGCAACTGAAAAAAAAATCTTTTTTTTGGCTCAGGGCTAAATGTTATGCCATGTTCAATCCAAGAGATAGTTCCTCAGCAGGGTGTTTATCTCAGAATGGCATGCTCCCTCTGCAGTCCAGAAAACCCATGCCTTCTGCCGTAGCCTCTGGCCAAACTTCTAGATGCTTCTCCACATTTCAGCAGTGGCACATGAGCACATATTTATTCTCCTCCTTGGCAATCCCTCCCTGTGTCTGTCTGCCATCACCCAACAGTTCAAAGAGCACAGGTTCCCCTCAGGTAACCCGGCCTTTCGTTTCTGCCCCACCTGAGTCAAAAGGAGCAGGAGCCTCCTTCAGGATCCTGAAGCTGGGAACCCTTGCAAACTGTGCTCATGTGTGGGCAGGGTAGGTGAGGTCACCTCTTCAGC
>LOEQ01015555.1:5056-18477 GCA_001685075.1 Bramus lutescens
GAATTGAACTCAGGACCTTTGGAAGAGCAGCCAATACTCTTAACCTCTGAGCCACATCTCCAGTCCCCCACAGTAGAAAATTCTTGACTCTCCTTCATATCCTCCAATTCCAGTTCCCCAGTCTCATCCTCAGCCCTGTAACAGACAACATTCAAGGATCTGACTTTTTTCTCTGATGCCAATTTCTCAAATTATTTCACAAAATAGAAACAGAAGGGACATTGCCCAGTTTATTCTATGAGGCCACAGTTACCACACCAACTTTACATTCAATAAAGGGTTAAAAATATATGAAGAACTCAAAATCCTAGGTATCAAGAAAACAAATAACCCAATTAAAAATGGAGTACAGATCTAAACAGAGAATTCTCAATAAAGGAAGCTCAAATGACTGAGAAACACTTAAAGAAAGGTTTATTAGTCTTAGTCATCAGGGAAATGCAAATCAAAACTACTTTAAGATTTCTTCTTACACCTGTCAGAATAGCTAAGACCAATAAAACAAGTAACAACTTGTTGAGGTCACAGAGGTCCTTGTACTTGCAGAGGCGCACTAAGAGAACCAGAATGTTAATCAGGCTTGGGTTTCTACTCGAGGGAGGAGATAAAATTAACTACCTGAATTCCATCCAGAAAGCTGAGAGTGGATTTTGTTAATGGCAGGGTGACCTATTGCTATCTTTGAGGAAGACCCCACCCACCTTTGTTATAGAGGCAGCCCTCACTCAAATTCCCCAGAATGATTATCCCAAACTCTTCCCTCCTTAGACTATTCCCCATCCTTAGTGGAGATGTCACACGTACTCTATGGCCTGCTGACCTCTATACTATCAGTTGGAGGCCACGCTAGATTCTAGGCCTTTTAGCTATAGAACCCACCCTCACTGTCACATGTACTTTGTAAAGGAATTTCTATGTAGTCACACTTTAAGCTTTATTGTGCATGTGGTGTTGGACTGACTGGACTGACTGTTTCCTGGAAACCTTTTCCAAAATTGCACTGTGTCTTAAATATGCTGACTATGAACTACCTGGCATTAGACTCTCTGAAGTCTGACCCAGGTTGACAAAGTCAGTCTGTACCAGGTTTTTCATATCTCTTCATGAACCACTGCCTGCATTGACACCTGCTGGGACCTCCACACCTGCTCATGCTGGTGAGGATGTAAAGGGAACACTCATCCTTTGCTGGTGGGAGTTCAAATTCATATAAACATTATGGAAATCTACTAGTATGTTTGTTCCTCAAGAAGATGGGAATCCATCTACCTCAAGATCCAGCTATACCACTCTTGGTAAGGGAATATTGGGAGAGACAATTAAAATTAAGGACCATTAAGTAGTATGAAAATCTAATATAGTAAAAGCTTCCTAAAATATAAATATTATGAAAGTGATCTAATGAAACTGCTAAGCAATAGGGAAGACATAATCCCAACTTGACATCTCATTACCAAATGAAGCTTCCAGGACCTAGATTGGGTCACACTTAATTCAGTTGCTGGTCAAAGGGGTCCCATGAGAATTTACAAACAATCCAGGCTGTTAACAAGACTATAGGTTGCTTTCCACAACCTGGAACCAAAAAACCCCACTGCTGAAAACAATGCCTACACAACTCATTGAACATAGAGAAGTCGAGCTTGTGCCTACATAGAGCCTTCACCCCTAGGTTCTAGTGTCTTTCATATAAGAAGGTAGTCAGCATGCCACCAAAAGAGAAACATAATCCCAAATCCTTTGATCCACAGTAGATGCTTGCCTGTAAGGTATGCTAGTGCAATGGTGGCACAAAGTTTGTAGGTGTAACCAACCATATCTCATTTGACTTAAGACCCACTCTTTGAGATGGAACCCATAGCTCACACTGCTGCATTGACCAAAAACCTAAGACTAGATAACTTAGGGACCTAGGGGGAAATAAAATACTACTATTCTTTTTTTAAAAAAATATAGTGATAAAATGACTACTAATGACATTTTGTTATACTCATGAATCAGGGCCTTGCTCAGCCATCATCAGGGAAGCTTCCTCCTGTAGCAGATGGGAACAAATACAGAGACCTACAGGCAGACATTATACGGAGTGAGAGACCTTGGAACAGTCAGTCCTAAATGTGATAGCCCCACAAAATCCCTCCCCTTCTTTTTTTAAGATTTTATTTATTTATTATGTATACAGTGTTCTGCCTGCATATCTGCTTGCACACCAAAAGGGAACACTAGATCTCATTACAGATGGTTGTGAACCATCATATTGTTACTGAGAATTGAACTCAGGGCCTCTGTAAGAGCAGCTGGGACCAGGTGGGAGAGGATCTTTTGTTTACAAATGGTGCCAATGTGGGGCAACTATATCCACATAAAACCTGAGAGAGCTTGGGAGGAAATTCTAGACACAAAAGAACAGAATTAAGCATAGCAGCATTTTCTCAGGTGGGCTCTGTTTGCTAGAGGCAAGCTCATCTCCTTTAAGAGAGGTTTCCTGACTCAGTGTTAGCAGCAAACACCTTGCAGCTCTTTTAAGGGGCCCTGCCACAAACCCCTTAAATGGTGTTTATGAGCAGCTGGCATCAGGCTGCTTGGTGGTGTCATGGACCTAGAAACTCCAGCGAGATGTGATTAAAAACAAACAAACAAACAAAAAAAACCCCACAGCTCCTGCCAGTATCTCTAGCAGGAAGCTACATTCGCAGGAAGCCAAGGAGTGGGGTATATCCAGCTGCCAAAGCTGTGGCTTTAATCCTAGCCAAGTTGTTTAGCAAATTAAAGACTCATGTGGTCAGAAAAAGAAAGACATACAGTAAAGACCTCTAAGTGGTTTGCAGTGTTTTTAAAATTATACATAGGCTTGGGAGAGAAAAGAAAAAGTATAGAGAAAGTCTTTTTAAAAAAGAAAGAGAATAGTTGGGTGTGGTGGCACACACCTTTAATTCTAGCACTTGGGAGGCAGAGGCAGACAGATCTACTGTGAAATAATGCCCTTGTACCTTGTAAAGATTTGTCACTCATATTGGTTTAATAAAACGGTGATTGGCCAGTAGCCAGGCAGGAAGTATATGTGGGCAACTAGACTAGGAGAATTCTAGGAAGAGGAAAAGCTCAGTTGGCAGTCACCAGCCAGATGCAGAGGAAGCAAGATGAGAATGCCTCACTGATAAAAGGTACCAAGCTACATAGTTAACATGGACAAGAATTATGGGTTAATTTAAGTTGTAAGCGCTAGTTAATAATAAGCATGAGCTAATAAGCCAACCACTTTATAATTAATATAAGCCTCTGTGTGTTTCTTTGGAACTGAACGGCTGTGGGACCAGGCCATTTACTAAAAAAAAGGGCAGAAACTTCATTTACAAGCAGCCAGTGCTCTTAACCTCTGAGCCATCTCTCCAGCCCTTACCAAGACTTTCTATTGACTAAAAGAATGTCTAAGCAGTCTTCTCTGGTGGATGACCAAAAACATCTCTGGAGGTTTTACTGAGATCCCCAGAGTCAACCAGACCTTGAGACACCAGAGGTCTTAGAGTCCCTCAGATCAAGGAAGAGTGTGGTGGTTAGGGGACTCCTATGGGGTACACAACCTGACATGTTCTAGCGCCCCAGGATTACATTTTATCAATTGTTGCCTAATGCTTTGGAGGAGCCTGGCACCTCTGCCCCAAAAGGAAACAACTTACAAAGTCATACCAGGCGGTGTTGGCCCATGCCTTGAATCCCAGCACTCAGGAGGCTGAGGCCAGCCTGGTCTACAAGAGCTAGTTCCAGTACAAGCTCCAAAGATACAGAAAAACCCTGTCTCAAAAAAAAAAAAAACAAAAAAAATTGAAAGTTACCTGGTCTCTCACTTCTGGAGGTAAATCTGATTAAGGCACTTTCTGATTGGACACATAGAGGTTGGACACTGATACTGATCCTGTATCCAGGATCTATGTGAAATACCATTGGATTTCCCCCCATCTGTTCAACTGTATGAATGTGTAGTGGCCATCCCTGGTTGTTTTTATTGTGTGTTTATCTGTTCATGTGTGTCTCTGTGTGCCTTTCTATGTTTTTTGCCAGTTTTGTTTCCCTTTATTGACCAATGTTTTTTCTCTGCTCTCTCTCTCTCTCTCTCTCTCTCTCTCTCTCACACACACACACACACACACACACACACACAAAACTTAAGACTTGTTCCCTATAGTTTGGAATCCAAATACTTTTGGTGCTGCCAAGTTGTCCAGAGAAACCAAAAACAAACAAACAAAAAGCAAAAAAAAACCCTCCACCTTTCCCACTCCTGGAGTGTTTACTTGTTTCATCCCTTGACTCCTGCTCACAGTCCTGGGTCATCCAGGGTCCTGGTCCCTCTGTGAAGCCAGAGAGGGGTTAAACCTCTCATCCAGGGCTCCCTGCTATCTAAGCAGAATGAACACAGGGAAGGGGGAAATAGTTCCCTGAGGTGAGCATTACCTCCTACACTAATCTGCCTGCTCTAAGCAATCCCAGGGAAGGTGAAAGAGGAAGAACCACCTCTTCCTCTTTCATGATTTATGTCTCCATTTCAACCAATATCCGTATAATTACAAAACTCAAAACCAACCATTCTCTGAAAACATGTAGAAAAATGCCCCCAGGGCAAGAGGCCTGCCTCAGAGTAGGACTGTTGTCATCATTCAGATCCCAACTCCAAAGACTAAGAGACAGGTGTGAGAAGAGTTCCTAGATGCTACTAGGTATTGCTGCCTCGGATACTGGAGTTTGAGAAACAGCAAGGCCTCTGTAGAGAGGTGCAATTTAAACTGAAACGAAACAAAAAGGCACTTGAAATTTTAAAAACAGTTCTGACTTTGGCTCCAACCCTAGCCCTTCCAAATGTCTCAAAACCTTTTCATTTGTTTGTCCATGACACAAAAGACATTAGAAAAGTGGTTTCAAACCAAACCTTGGGGCCACAGAAATGCTCTGTGACATACCTGTCTAAACCATTAGACTCTGTAGCCATGGGAGGGTCCACCTGTCTAGGAAATGTGGCAGCTACTAATTCGTCTTGTTTGTTTGTTTGTTTATTTGTTTGTTTCAAGACGAGTCTCACTACGTAGCCCTGGCTGTCCTGGAACTCACTATTTAGACCAGACTGGCCTTGAACTCACAGAGAACCTCCTGCCTCTGTCGCCGAAGGGCTGGGATTAAAGGCATTCACCACTATGCCTGGCTTACGGCTAGTCGAATAAAAATACAAAAAAATCAAAATTAACTTTGAGTCAGGGATCAGGATCTTATAATTCACAGTACCTTAAGCCACTGAGGCCCTCCTCCAGAACACCAGAACAGTGTCAGTCTGTGCCCATGTGACCCAATACCAGGCCCCATTTCTGGACCACCCTCAAGTCTGGCTTGAGAAACCCATTGCCATCAGTCCTGATACTACCCTCTTGCCTGATGACAACCCACAGGTGCTCATCCATGACTATCACATGACAACAGATGAAACCAGGAATGTGGGAGCTGCAATAGTTACTTTAACAAAACGATTTGGGCCCAAGCCAGGTACCTCAGCCCAGAAAGCAGAACTGATAGATCTAACCCAGGCTCTCAGATAGGGAAAAAGAAAGTCCACCACCATACAGTCACTATGCTTTCACTGCCAAGCATGTCCACAGTCTGAGAGAAAGAGGGCTTTTCTCTGTTGGGGAAAAGACATTAAAACAAAAGAAAATCTTGACCCTACTGGAGGCTATCTGGCTTCTACTACAAATTGCTATCTTCCACTGCTCTACTGCCAAGAACATCAAAAAGATGACTCCCCAGAGGTAAAAGGTAATGGACCACTGACCTGGCTGCCCCATATGACCCACTGGGGGTCTATTGAAATTCTGATGGCATACCCCAACCCATTGCTTGCTGAGACACCATGGTACAACTAAAGAGCAATTGGGGATGCAAATGGAAAAAGTGAAGAGCTCAAACACACAGCTTGATGGAGGATACCAGAGGGAAAGATCATTCTCTGAGAAACAACTGGCAGAACTCTAGTAACTGAACCCTAGCAGGCTACTCATCTGGGATCTGCAAAAGTTTCTGAGTTGCTCAGACCAAGACATGCTATATGCCTAGACTGAACAGCCTAGCACAGTATGTCTCAGCCAGATGTCAGGTTTGTGCTCACTTAAATCCAAAACAGAGAGCTCTTACCCGGGGAGGGTCTAAATGAGAGGCTGGCACTACAGAGAACTCTGGGAAAACTTATTTCACCCAAATACAGCCTGCCAGGGGAGAATAGAAGTATTTGCTAGTTTTTATAGATACCTGTTTTGAGTGGGTAGAGGCATTCTGCCCACAAACTGAAACTGCTCAAATAGTAGCTAAAAAGCTCCTCCAGGAACTGGTTCCCTCATTTGGCCTCCTCTTAGCAATGGGGTCCAACATTGGCTTGGCATTCATAGCTAAAACCTCTTGTCTTAGTTAGGGTTTCTATTGCTGTGAAGAGACACCATGACCATGGCAACTCTTATAAAGGAAAACATTTAACTTGAGCTGCCTTACAATTCAGAGATTTAGTCCATTATCATCATGGTGGGAAGCATGGAGGCATGTAGGCAGACGTGATGGAGAGGAGAGGTAGCTTAGAGTTCTACATCTGGATCCACGGGCAGCAGGAAGAGACAGTGAGCCACTAGGCCTGGATTGAGCTTCTGAAACCTCAAAGCCTACCCCCAGTGACACACTTCCTNGCTGTGAAGAGACACCATGACCATGGCAACTCTTATAAAGGAAAACATTTAACTTGAGCTGCCTTACAATTCAGAGATTTAGTCCATTATCATCATGGTGGGAAGCATGGAGGCATGTAGGCAGACGTGATGGAGAGGAGAGGTAGCTTAGAGTTCTACATCTGGATCCACGGGCAGCAGGAAGAGACAGTGAGCCACTAGGCCTGGATTGAGCTTCTGAAACCTCAAAGCCTACCCCCAGTGACACACTTCCTCAAACAAGGCTACACCTTCTCTAGCAAGGCTACACCTCCACAAATGCCACTCCCTATGAGTCTATGGGGGTCATTTTCAATCAGACCACCACAACTCTCAATTAATAGCTAAAGCTTTAGACATAGACTGAAAACTTTATTGTGCACACAAGACCTCAGAATTCTAGGCAGGTTAAAAAAAACACAGGACATTAACCCTAACAAAACTATCATCAGAGTTCAGTAAAAGATGAATAGACCTCCTTCCTTTGTTTTGGGCATGCTGAGTCCCATAGAGGGTGGGATTTGCCCACTATGTGATTATGTTTAGAAGATCTCCCCAACTGTTTCCCAGGCTCTGAGACCAGTAGTTGGCAGAACTCTCTAACTATTCCTTTCTCAAGTCACTACAGGCCCTCCAGTTCTTGAATAAAAGATATTCATGAGACTATCCAAAAGACCAAACTGACCTGAGTTCACCATCAGTTTCCCCTTGTTCAGTCTGGTGATACTGCTGTCTGGGTCAAGCAGATACCCAAAGGGGCACTGAAACCAACTTGAAAAGGACCCTACATGGTGATTCTCTCCATTCCTACAGCTGTGAAGAGAGCTGGCATTACACCATAGATCGACCACACCCAGGACAAAATAGCAGAAGTCATGGATGCAGCCAAATGGAATGTCTCCAGACTATGGACCCATGAAAATTAAGGCTTCATCGGACAGAAGGCCCTTCCTCTCTCTGCCCTCTACCTCCTCCTGGGTCTTACGTTTGGTATAAATACAGGGTCAGGTCTAATTCCCACTGCCCTCAGGGGCGGTGACACTAATGTGTCTGCAGACCAGCAACCCATATTCTGTCTTGAACTTTAATGTCTGGTTATATTGGAAAAAAAGGAAAGATAAGGAAGTTTATCTTTTGAGATAGGAATACAGAGCTTACATTTCTATGCATGCCCTGAGGCTGAGCCCCTTAGTTGCCAGGAACAAGGAAGCTTCCATTGCAAAAATTAGGGTTGTAAAACAGAGGCTTCCTTAAAACATAGAGATGCAAGAAAAGCACAATAGAAAAATGTAATCCAATGGCCATAAAATTAAAAATCTGGAAATTCTATAACAAAGATTCTGGGCTTTAAAAATCAGGCAAAACCTGGGGAGTCACACTCTATGCCACAGGAAGGGACCCTGGGGACAGAGTTAATCATTCCCAGTCTGAAATCAGCAAGGATTGCTGGTTACTTAGACTGCACACACACACACACACACACACGCCGCCTAGGGCTACCCCAAATTAACATTAGAGGATTTACAAGAGGCTGAAACCTGTCTACTATCCAAAACCTTCAATCTAGGCACTTCCCCTTCTTCTGATGCCTGCTATTCTGCCTTAAGGGTTAATTCTTCTGGACAACAACCATATTACCTATTCCCCGAGACTACTTGGTGGGCATGTCCTAATGGTTTGACTAAATATGCCTTTTCTGATGCTTTCCAAAGTAAGTAGACAGGTTGATCTAGACCTAGAGGTATTAAAAGATTTCATTTCTGAATGAAAGCAACAGTTAGATTCCCTTGTAGAAATGGTCCTACAAAATTGGAGAGGCTTAGATTTACTTCTCATGAGATAAAGGAAACTATGAATGACTTTGGGAGAAACTTGTATTTCTATGCCAATTAATTGATCAGGAGTAATTAGAGAAAATCTTGCCATGGTTGGCGAAAATCTTAAAAAACAAGAGGCAAAGACACAAATGAGATAATTGATACCAGTTTCTGTTCTCTTGGTCCTCCTGGCTAACTACTCTGCCATCAGCACTGACTGGGCCTTTAATTCTCAGTCCAATTGCATTAATGCTCTGCATGTTAAGCTATATGGCCAATTACGTATTAGTTCAGTAAAACTAGTGTTCCTTAGGACCAACTAAATGATTTAGAGCAGAATGAGTCCATGATTTGACTCATTCACTAGGACCAATGGGGAATAAATGTAACAGGGTCCTAGACCTGTTTACTGATGCGAGACTGTAAAATTCAGCACATAGATAGCACCACCTATGAAAATGAAAACAAAGGCCTTTGGGAAAGACTCTAAATGTACTAACCTTGCTTTTTGGCTTCTGTAGTTCTGCTTCAGGCTTGTTAACTGAAGTATATTAACCCAGAAAATTTTTTTTGTACTTAAACGCTCACCCTGAGAAAGGTGGGTGCTAAACTGGGATCCCAAACAGCCAGTNTCACTGGCCAGCAAACAAAGACTTTCTATTGGCTTAAACTCAGTCTTCTCTTCTTGGCAGTCTTCTCTGGTGGATACCCCATGACACCCTAGGGCTCAGGGAACCTGTGGAAAAGGAGTCAGAAAGAGTGTTAAGAGCCAGAGGTGATGGAGGACACCAAGAAAACAAGGTACCCTAAATCAACATGAGCAAAGCTCATATGAACTCAGAGACTGAGGCAGCATGCACAGGACCTGCACGGGTCTACACCAGGTCATTTGTGTATATATTATGGCTTCCAGTTCAACATTTTTATGGGACTCTTGAGTGTGCAAATGAGTGGGTCTTTGTTTCTTGAGCCTTCTCATGAACTCTTCCTTCTGTTTGTTTTGTACAATTCCAATGTGTTATTTTTTGGTGTATCTTATATTTCATTTCATTATTATTGTCCCTTAAATGCCTGTTTGCTTTCTAATGAGAGACAGAAAGGGAGTGGCTCCAAACGGGAGGCAGAGGTAGGCAGGAACTGGGAGTAGAGGGAGCAGAGTCTGTAATCAGGATATAGTACGTGAGAGAAAAAAAAACTATTTTCAATAAAAGGGAAGAAATTTAAATAGAACCCTAGGCTAGCTAATAAAATCCCAGTACCAGGCATGAGAAATCTCTGTTCCAGTTGTTGGTCAGGAGTCCAAGAGACTCCCCCAAACAATATAGGTTATTGCTGTGGCCCTTGGTTGCCTCCCTGAAGTTGAAAGTCAAGTCTCTATTGTCAAAGGCACCACCCACTTTGGACACTGCACTCAGAGGATTTGAGTTTGATCTGACATGAAAGCCTCCTCCCCCGAAGACTAGCTTCAATGCACCAAAAGCTATTAGCAAGATGCCAAGGGAGGAAGCAATCAATAATCCCATGCAGCTGTGACACCTACAATGCACGACGAAGATCTGTGTAGCGAGTTACCCCTAAAGGTTCACTAGTGGCACTTACATATTGGGGGTAACCAACCGCTGTCTAACTGGACTTAGGTCCACTCCACAGAAGGGAAATCATGCCTAGTACTATAATCCAGGTCAGCCATCCACAGCTAATGAGGTCGGGGATCTTAAAGAACCTATTATTACCACTTTCCTAACCCAATGTAATTCCTAACTGTGTTATAAATACTTCATACACATATTAGTGTAGCTCTTGCCCCTCATCCAAGAAACTTCCTTTCACAGCAGAGATAATTACACAAAGCAGGAACTCATCAAAATGCAGAGAACTGACCATAGGGTACACAGGCCCAATCAAAACATCTACATCATAACCCCCACGCCTAAGGCTCAGGGAGCATCTCAGAATAGGTGGAAAGATTCTAAGAGCCAGAGGACTAGAAAGTCTGCTGCAAGACTGTCTTCTACATAAGACAGGCAAGCTACATTCTTGAAATCTCAGAGATACAGCTGCTAAAAGGAGACCTGAATGATGACATCAGTTGACTTGCCAATGTGGGGGGGGGGAATCTCAAAGGCCCAACCCTAGATGAAGAGATACAGACAAGACTGATGAGAGGGAAAATTAGTCTTCCCCAAGGATGAGTCCTTTAAGCATTTATCTCAAACCAAGTGGTCAGCCCCAAAACATACACATACAAGCCAACACTAAACAGACTCAATGGGTGGCACTTATATAATCATTCGTACATTTCTATGTAACAGTAATAATTAAAGAATAAGAGGCTAGGAATTTGAGTGGACATGGGAGGTCATGGAGGGAGGAGTGGAACAGGGGAAATGATGCAATTAAATTTTTAATCTTAAAACTTTTTAAAAGAAGTTAAAAAGGAACCGCTTAATAGACTAGATAGACAATGGAAATGACAACTGCCCATCTTAGCAGAGCTGAAGGAAGCCTGGCATGTCTGGAACCCAAAAAGGCACAATGCTTAGCCAAATAGTAAAAATTCTAAATGGCCATCCATGAACAAAACGCACAATCTCTTCATTATGATGCAGCCATGAAAAGGAAAGCACTACAAACATGCTACAATATCAGCTTTGGAAACACACTAGGTTAAAAAAGGAGACACAAAGGGCCACTCCCGTATGATTTCACTGAAACACGCAAAACACAAGTTATAGTTAATCATCACTGTCAACCTAGTAGATATGCCTCTGGGTGTGTCTGTGATGATAATTCCTGAATGTGGGTGGCACCACACCATGGGCTGGAATCCTCAACTGGATGAAAAGAAAGAGAACGTGAGCTGAGCACCAATATTCATCTCTCTCTGCTTCCTGAGTACACAATGTGGCCTGTATCACTCAGACACCTGCTACACGCCTATCTCACCATGCTGTGCAGTATCCCCTAAAACTGTAAGATAAAATAAGGCTTGGGAAAATGGCTCAGTAGGTAAAGTGTGTTGTGGGAATTCATTCCACCAAAAGCTTGGGGGTACAGGCCTTAGGCTGTGGCTTCTGTGTGCAGATGTCTGATGTGAACTCATATAAGGAAGAGGAGGGGTCTCTCTTGCCCTGTTGGGAGTAGAAGCAAGTCCAACAGTGGGACATGACAGCTGGACCTATGGGGGCTTCCACTTTTTCCTTCGAGGTTGTATTTCCCATTGAATCCCCATAATAATGAGACTTCTGTAAATTCTTGCATCACCTGGTGCCCATCATGGAGCTTGAACCCACGACCCTGAGATTAAGAGTCTCATGCTCTATCAACTGAGCTAGCACAGCCTCAGGGTGGGGGAGGCAGCGGTTGCAATCTAGAATCTCTGCCTTGGCAGTGGCCACCCTCTCAGTTGCATGGGGGACAAGGATGGCTAATGGGGAGCAGGGGCCTTCTGGGTTGAAACTGTGGCGGTCACGGCCGCTGCCAAGGTGGGAACTCCGGTTCCCCACTGCCACCTACTCCACCAAAAGTGCTTGCAGAATAGCACCTAGATACCTGTAACCCTAGTGCTGGGTGAGGAAAAGAGGTGGGGCGAACCCAAGGATATGCCAGTTGGACAAGCTGGTCTTCCCCAAACATCTCTCAGGGGAGGAAGAGATACTATTGTCTCAAAGGAAAGGAGGAAAGCAAAAGACACAAGTTGTCAGTAGCCTCCACAAGCATACAGACACAGGAAAACAAACCCTTCCTTAAACTGCTTTCATCAAGGACTCTGAAATTCGTCACAGAAATGAGAACAGTATGCAATAGGTGAATCCATAGAAACAAAAGCCTATTTAGGGTTTTTAGGGACAATAGAGAACGATATAAACAATTTAGAAGTACATGAAAATAGTTTTAGTCCAACACTGAATTACTAAATGTCACTGAATTGCTTAAAATGGTTAATTTTATTTTATATGTATTTATCTCAATACAAATAAATAAGTTACAAAGAAAAATGCATAAAGAGATAATGTAATCATCAAAATCCACAAAAAAAAAAATAAAGAGAACTGGGATATAGCTGACTCTAGTAGAGCACTTCTCTAGCATGTAGAAACCCTGGGTTCCATCCCTGCAAAGAGAAAAGAGATGTAATGCTTGCGGAGGGAACTGGCTGGTCTTAGGAATCCTATCACATCCACGTTAAGCTGTCCAAATCTCAGAAGCTGCAGCTCTCTGTAATTGTGCCTGCTATCTGGTAAGGGCCTACAGTGCTGGGCTCTAAATATCTAACATGAAGACTAGAATGCAGCATCACCTTGTCTGCCTTTGATACCAATCACAAATCAGAGGTCTATGGGTTTAAGGGCCAAGTCTATAAACTAAATTTTAGCCACATACTCTGGTCAGTGCCAACTATTTTCCAGGGACAGTGGATGGTGTTGGTGTAGTTTTTCATAGCCAAGCTATCTAGCTATTGAAACTAAAGTCTTCTGAAAAAGTCTGCCATGTAAGAGATTGAAAGAATTCAGTCCCCAAAACTTTATATAGAGAAATATCAACAACAAAGAGAATTTGATATTTAAACAACAAAACTCATAATTCTGTTGGCACAGGCTTCAATAATGTCTACGGTCACTGGCATGGAAGGGCTTCTCGCTCCCTGGAGTGCCTATGCTTTTTATACCTGTGGGACTTATCCGGACTCCTCTGCTTCCTGTGACTCTGCCCTTCAGAATGCCCACCATGCCCAGCACTTGAGCTCCTCCCTCTGTCCTTATGTCTGCTCTTTTCTTCTCCCTCTCTCCTGCTCGAGGACTTAAGTTCATGCTTGGGTTTCTCTTTCTTTGGCTCCCACTCGGGATCCTCTGCTCTACCATGGAAGGAACTC
>LOEQ01015556.1:0-15190 GCA_001685075.1 Bramus lutescens
AAGTTTCAAGGGTTCTCCCTAACTTTGTGCCCCACTTCATATGTGACAATGGATATAGCTCCTAAGGCCAGCTGCAGATTCTGTGTGTACCTGTATTTCTATCTGCAAAGTATAGGTAGATCCTTTCTGTGGAAATGTTTTTGGTATTCATATCATCCAGGATGGGAGAACAAAGGCAGTGATGCAGCTGTCATGTGGAGGATTGTAACATTCATTCTTCATTCAATAAAAGGGCAATGAGAAACACTTGCAAATCTAAGCTTAATAAGTGTAGTCAAGAACAAAGCTTCACGTAGTCCTTGTGCTATCTTAGATGTAGGAGATACTGGATGATATCCATACAGTTTACTTGCTAGGTTGCATGGTTTTGTTTTGTGTCCTGTGTTTGCAGGATGGATTACTAGGTAGGAGTGGGCAGAATTTACTGGACAAAGACCAGAAGAATGAGCACAGTAAAAATAGACTCAAATTGGATTCCAATTTAGTCTAGTAAATGTTTTTATCTTCTAAAAAGAATTGTTTTCTGAAATTAGTAGCTCATTTAATTTTGCACAAATTTCAGTTAAACACTGGAAAAATAAACTATGACAATTCTGGTTCTCAATAATGGATTGAGTAGCAAAGTGTACAGCCAAAAACTAATGCTAAAGAGAGATTGGACTTTTTGTGTGAATTTACTTTCAGAATTTTGTGTCTACTAATGTTCCATTTCCATTACTAAAAGTCACAGTTAGCATAAATGTACAGAAATTTAAAGCCATCTTCTTTTACATAGCAAGTTCAAGGCCAACTGAGGCCACATGAGACCCTATCTCAAGAGACAAAACCCAAACAAACAGTACTCCAGTACTGAGAATCAAAGAAAAGTGAGAGTGATCAAATAAAGTCAAATTGACAAAATATATGAGAAGAAAAATTAATCCATGACTATAGGATGTCAATCCCTCTACTAAAAGATGGGTCTGGGGAGGTTTCTCAAGATAAACCCAATTACATTCAATATTTGATGAATTTTTGAGAGACAGAAGAGAAATAGTGAATATTAGAAAAAGCAGAAGTATTTTGAAAAGAATGACAGATGTACATATATACAGGCATAACATATGATTTCATCTAAATGAGGAAGCAGATGTTTTCTTCTTGTTTTATTGCTTCCTCATTAATTACAATTACAAAATAAACAGGAATATTTTTAGTAAGATTCTATTAAAAATGTATGGGCGCAGATCACTGTTTTCCTTGGGTGAAAGTACAAGTAGAGTTATGTTGGGAATAATATTGCATCTGTAAGGAAAATAGGAAACTTTCTTTTTATATGTTTAAGAAAAAGTTAAACACCTTTGAAAAATTGTTTCTTGTTATGCTATAATTTTCAAAATTAAATATAATTAAAGCAAAGCAGATCTTTAGAGGCTATAAGTATAAATCAATCTGGCTAGGTGGTCTTTAGGTGAAGTATTAGTAAATCTTATGACTAGGCTTAAGAAGCAATCCTATTTGAACATATTTAGGTTTCAAGTAGGTTGGAGATTAGTGGCTTATTTCAACACAAATATTATAAAAGTTAAAGACTCAAAATTGACAGAATGTTAGGTCACTATTTAATGTTTGGTTGCCTTTTGACATAACAACCAAATGCCGATTAATGAAAGCATGGTGGCCAAAACAAGGGAGGTGAAAATGCCAGTTTTCTGATTTTGTGGTCAGGTAGGGGGTTTGTATTCTCTCTTGAACATATGCTTTAAAACTTTGACAAATTGAAACACTCTCCTGGGAGGTAGAGCCAGGATGATGAAGTGCCTGGGAGCCATGAGTTATGAGGGTCAGTGGAAAGAAATAAGTATGTTTAGCCTGGGGAAGTGAGGATTTAGCAGGCAGAGGAGAGCCATCTTCAAATATTTGAAGTGCTGTCTTGTGGAAGAAGGATTCAACTTATTATTTGTGTCTCAGGAGAGCAGAACTGAAAGCAAAGGGTGGACACTTCAGAGCAGCAAATCTCAGCTTAACAGCAGCCCTGGGCTTTTTAACAAGTAGGATATTTAGCCAGTGGTCAAGTGAACGAGCTGTGTAATCCAGATGTTCTGGGACACACACAGAGTTAATAGCTCTGGAGTTTTAGAGAACGGAAGTAAGACTCCATGGATTTGGGTGCTATTATAAATATAGTGGGAAGAGGAGCATCTACTCATAGGATTTAGAAAAAGATCAATTGAGTCAGTACATATACATGTGTGTGTGTGTGTGTGTGTGTGTGTATGTGTGTGTGAAAACTTAAAGGAAGAATTTTACCTGTGAAATAATATATATATATATATGTAAAATTAATAATATGAATGATGAAGAGTATATAAGGAATAAACTGGCTGTCACCCTTTCTGGGATACTTTGGAGAGTCTTCATAATCCAGTAAAGATTTGGACTAGATGACCCCATTAGTCTTTCTAAACCAGAAGCTTTTTAAGTTTATACAAAAGCAGCAAGCTGAAAATCTCCTTACCAGGGCTCATTAACTGCTATTTGAAGAGTTATATTCATCAAAATATGTTTAAAATTTAGAAAATTCACATAACTCTGAATATAGAAACTTCACTTTATCTGATAATTCAGTATCACTGGGTCCAAATATGCATAGTGTTAGAACACAAAAACATAAAACAAACATCAATTGGTTGAGCCAAACTGGATGTTTAACTATATTCATATAACAAATAAACAAACAATCAAGGGATTAACTGGCTCTTCAACACCACTGCTAGCACAGACTGGTGGAATAGCCTACAGTCTAATAGACAGCCCATTTTATTCTCCATGTTTCCTGCCCTGTCTTGGAACACATTTCTATTGGCTATCCCTGAGCATCATCAGGCAGAAGAGAATTCTGCTTGGTGGGTTCTTTAAGAGTGCATTAAGGGGGAGAAATCTAAGAGGAAGAAGACATACAATGAGATACTGGGGAGAGAGGAGGAATTTAAACAAAGGCAACAGCAGTAGGAATGACAATGTGGCTTATTGAAAGTGAAGAGGCCCAGATGTACATTGACTTTATTTTGTCACAGTCCTATACAGTGTCTACAATTCTTATTTTAATTTTTTGGATGAGGAGACTAAAATCAAAAGTGCTTAGTAACCTGGAAGACTAGCAAGTAGCAAAACCATCTCATTGACCATTGCCATCCGAACCCCAAACCTGTGATTGCTTCCACAATGGCCAATTATTTTACCCAAAGTATACTCTATGGACTTTCAGAAGATATAGCATCCCCTAATAAGGTTTTTAATTAAAAACTTCTCCATTGTGAACAACCTGGGCTGATTTCCCACATTTGCTTTTAGGTCTTTGATGATGCAATATGACAACAGACATTGTACAAAACACAAGATTAAAGATAGTCCTGTAGTTTTCTTCCTTCCAATGAAATATTGAAAGGAAATAAATATCTATGAAACCATATAACTGCAAGATTTTCATTGAGAGACACACACTCACACCACATGCACACATATACACATACATAAACACTTTGCTGGAAATCTGTACATTATTGAAGGGAAAAGAAAAATAAGACACATCACACACAGAAAAAAAAATGTTCACTAATTCCATCTTGTTTCTGTTAAGTAAAGTTCCTGGTCATCAGCCCCTGGACATTTGGGCTTTTACATTCTATTCCATTAGTCTGTCCACTATCAGGTGTGTTTGGGCAGCCCTGACACCACGGAAAGAGGAGTTGCTTTAGGAGGAAAATGTAGTTGCCTGTCAACAGCAATGCTGTAAAATCCTGGGAAATTCCTAGGCTACTGAGTTGTCAGCTACACAAAGGACATGGAGTAAGTGGAAGGACAACCTGCATTGTCTGGTAGAACAGTGGGCTGATTGAATAAAAGGAAACTCTGATAAGTCATTGGAATGGAAAGGGCAAGTGAAACCAAGGTCAGAGTGTTGCTTTAAAGTGAGCTTCCTTCAGTCCTCTAGAACAACGGGTATTGTGGAAGAAGGAATGTGTGCAAACATCAGTGGTTCCATAGCAGTCATTCTCGGGGGTAGGTAGGTGGCTGTGTGCGCATAAATAGCCTAGTTCTTCAGCATGACCAGTTCACTGTGCACACCCTAAACTTCTATGAACAAGATGCTTACACCGCCAGTTCAATCATTCAGAAGGAAATGGAATGGGAATAGCAGCTAATAACTCAGTGACTTCATGGCCTTCTCAAGAGGAAAACATGATTGTTAAACTGTCAAAATTTACTTATTTCTTTGAGAAATTCTTTTTTAGTAAAAACATAACCCTTATTGCGTTTTTAGTAATGTAATAATTGTACATAGTCATGTAGGTTGACCCCATTGTCCTAGGTTTTATTATTGTTGCATCAAAGAAGAACTGTACAGAGTGGAGAGAATGGCTTTATTTGAGATTTTGCAGTAAATCATCACTTACACGCACATTTTGTCTCATAAAATATAATGATTTTTGTAGCGTTTACTTACTTCAGTAGAGTAATCTTGATTCCTCACTAAATGTAGCTACATTTATTGTAAAATGTAGCTACAACTAAAGCTTAAGGAAAGGATATGTTTAGCTATTGAAAGTGTCTAAACTTATACCAAATGAATTCAGGGTTTAATAACTAATACCTGCTATTATTGCTATTATTTATGTTATTAAATATGAACTAATCATACATAAACAAATAGGCTTTATTGAAGATGCTTCTATTTCAGCTATTTTTGGTTCCTTTTTCTGATGTTCTCTAATTGTTACATTATTCTGTAAAATAGTGATCTTATTCTGTAGTTTACATTATACCTGCATTTAATCAAGTTAGTGTTAATTATGTAACTAATGCAATATTCATGGTATGCATCTTTTTCACAATATTTTTCTACAGCATATCTTCAGGATCCTCTGTATGCCTGCCTCTTATCCACAGAAGATATTAAGTTAGAAAAATTCAATGAATGGATGGGTGATTAACTGTTACCTTTGAGTACTTAACTTTATTTCAGTGATGTTATAGGATTAGCCTTCAATAAGTACAAAAACTTTGAGTTTTTTCTTTTTGTTTTCTCAAAATATTTAGCACAGTCTCCTGGAAAAGTGAAGTCAAAAACTTCCATTTTAATTAAATAAGAGAAAAAAAATGGAACTTAACCTTGGCTAACTGCTATCAAGCAATCGCGGTCCAATTGGTTTAGTATAGAAAACTGAGTGAGTGAAGAATGGGACAACTGTTTGTATAAAGACCTCGAGTAAAGATGCCATTCTCATGCACACACACAAACACACACACAATTTCCCCATCCGTCATGCATTACAGAATGTTTTTCTGTCAGAGTGCCATTTGCCTTTGCAACAGAGGTCCTACAGAATTATAAAACTAAGGATTTTTAGCACCTATTAACATCATCCTCATCTTAATTTCATTGCAAAATGAGACACTCATGTGTTCATGGTTTTGCTAATGTAAGCAAACTACAATGCTACTCGCTGAATAAGAGTACAGCACACATCATCATGTACACTACATAATACTTAACAGGGGTGATAAATGACTGCTTCTGCACCTACTGTTCCACATATTTTATTATTATTTCAGAGTGTTCTACTCCTTAGAGCCTCACATATCTCATGTTTATTGCATTTCCTGGTTGAACCAACAAGTTGTGTACAGTGATTGAACTGCCTCTCAAGTTTTGTATCAGAAAACTCCATAAAACTCAGAAAGAAATAATCTTCGAATAACATTTCTCAGAACATATCTTCATTTCAAGGCATAATGGAACTATGGGTATGCTTTAGGCTAAATGCCTGTCATATCATCAACTGAGCTGTAATTTCGTGCAGTGATTTGGATATGTAATGTGACGCTCCAGTATGGTAAACTTAGATTCCCAAATGTACAGTCACACTTAGCTACAACCATTTTGTCACAAGAAGATGCACATCATGCACCACCTGGCCCATGTGTGAGCCTCTGGGTTCCAAGAATGAAAACTATGAATTTGAAAACATATAGATCACATTGCAAGATGCGACTCGTACTTTAGAGTAGAAGTGTAATCAAAATTGCATCATTTGGAAACTTCAGGATCAACCTGCCTGTCAACTCCCCAGAGCCTACTAGGTTTCCAGAGGACATATGCACACATATAAAATAAATGCGTATAGAAAAGCACATACATCTCCCCTTTCTAAATCATTTTCCTTCACTCAATCTGACATAGAATCCCTGAGGTCCAGGCTGCAGTGGTATTTTTGGCGCAACATCGTTCCTGCTTTTGCTATCACCTAATAGGGACCTGCCTTTCAAATATCTAATGTGAATTTTCTCACGAATGTCAGTGATATACAGTCACATTCTTTCCTTCTCCCGTGTCTTCCTCCAGGCTCTCCAAGTAGCCAGTGACTACTTTCAAGATATCCGTAACAAGATGAGTAGCAATTACTTGTAATATAGGAGAGAAAGGTAAAGGGCATTTTTATTGGTTTGGGGAAGATTTAACTACATTGATATAGCATTTTACTAAGAACCTCTTCATCTCTAGAGTATGATGAATGGCCACCTCTATATGAGCTCTGTCCCTGGAGATTCTCAGGTGCTAACTGCTACAGAGTCTCCCTTGTCAGACAGAACAGTCAGTCTTCATTCATTCTGGCAGGAAAACTTCACTACATTCCCTGAACACTGAACACTTCATTCACTCCCCATTCAAATCAAAATAAGGGTTTAATGCCTTTCCCTGTCTTCTGGGGCTAATCTCCCATCATTGAAAACTCATATTCCCATTAACTCAAGGAGAGCAATCGCCTAAACAGCCTTTAAATTAGACATCGAACAACTAATTGTTCCTTTGGAAGCTTGCAGATGGAGCCTGCTGGCATCAGTGAGAGCCTCCCTTTGTGTACCCTACATTCCACGGCAGGACGGGGGATGAGAAATGACTTCGCGTGACTTCTCATGGGTTTTGCCCTTAGATATAACCTTTGAAGAAGGACCACAATGACACTGACAGTGCCAGTTACTTCTGTCACAAAGGAGATGGCAGTACAACCCTTAGTAGGAGGGAACTTCATAGAACATCTTCGCATTTGACCTCTTAAGTTGTGGGGCCAAGCTTCCGGCTGAAAAGTGTTTTTAGTTCAATTTCTAGTCTTCATTAAATTTTGTACTTTATTATTTATATTCAAAGAATTTCTGGAGATAAGGTAATAAGTTCTTTTTTAAGCTATTCTCTTTCACAACTGTTAGCTGAACTCTATTTGTAATAGTTGTTACAGGGTATCTTGGAGGAAAATGAAATGAGCTACACCTATTCTGACATATGAGCTGTACTTATTCAGGCATGGCTATCTAGGTGAGTTAAATATGAAACATTATTGTAGATATTAGTTCCCTCTCTCACATAGGCTAAAATTCGACTATTTGAACACAAGTCCTCTGGTTTGGTCGTTTAGTAGGTGACTCAGAGAATGACTTCACATGGGTTCATGATCACTGCCAGTAGCAGTGTGATCCAGTGACTTTCAGCCCCTTTGGGGGGCCTGAGCAACAGTGCAGAGGGATGCATGAGCAGTTACTTGGGTGGAGAGGCTTGAAAGAAGAGTCTTCACTTTTCCTCCGGACGTATTGATATTGATTTAGAACTGCTTTGGGAAGGACAGAATGTTGGATAATTTTGTTTTATTTTGTATAAATGAAAGTATGCCTCCAAGGCCAGAAGACAGCACTGAGTTAGAGAAAGTTTTCACACTACTAGCCTTGAGGATTTAATGGAGAATATTAGTTGGATGAGGGAATGCAGTAAGACATTTGCTGAGGGGAAGGTCAATTCTAAATGTATCAGGCATTTGCCGTATTGGACATAGGGTTATACAGATCTCAAAATCCAGTAGGTACCACCATGTAAAAAATTGCTCTTAGGCAAAGTTAGATTACCCAAATAATTACTGTTAACCAACCTTTTAGTTTTATAATTGTTTGCTTCATTATATCCCTTAAATTAATTGAATATAAAACAGAAAGACAATATTTTAAAAATGTAAATGACTACAATGACTACATACTGAATATACATTTTAAAACTGGTTTTCAAGTTCTCTATTAAGAAAACATGTCTAAAAAAAAAAGAAAGAAAGAAAACATGTCTAGCCGGGCAGTGATGGCGCATGCCTTTAATCCCACCACTCGGGAGGCAAAAGCAGGTGGATCTCTGTGAGTTCGAGGCCAGCCTGGTCTACAAAAGCTAGTTCCAGGAAAGGCTCCAAAGCTACAGAGAAAGCCTGTCAAAAAAACAAAACAAAACAAAACAAAAAAAAACAAAAAAAAACCAATAACATGTCTAGAGAAGAGGGGGAGATTTCTCAGTATGTAAAGTCTTTCCTTTAAAGAACTGAGTTTGGATTACCAGCACCCACATAAAAAGCTTGTGTATGACATTAGTCCTAGCATTCCTAGTACTGAGTAGACAGAGATAGGCAAATAGCTACGGCTAGTAGATCAAACAGTCTAACCAATTGGTGAGCTCCAGATTCAATTAGAGACATTATCCCAGACCAAAAAAAAAAAGATGAAAAGAAACTGATGAAGATACCTGGCATAGACCCCTGGCTTCCATACACATGTGCACACTTATGTGCACATAAATACACATGAATATAAATAAGAAAATATATTTATGTGAATATGTATGTTACTCAATAATATATTACTTTATAAAGATTTTCATAAGAAACTTAAAGAGAAACAAAAATTAGTTCATTTAAATAATCTAATGCCTTCTATATTTTTGAAAACATGGCCTAATATATTAAATCAATTTTTAATGATAGCTCTGCAGAAATCTATATCTAACATCAATGCATGTAAATTTAATGTCTTATATCCTGAGCAATTGTCCTATGGGAAATGTTGTCACTGCAAACTTACTGGGATCAAAAAACAGATATTTATAAAACTTTTTATACTAAAAGGCATTTCACACTTAATTATTTTATTAATTTTCAAAGTATTCAAAAAATGGGTTTATTAGCTACATTGATTTTAAAATGCATAGTGACCATGTTGATAGGTAATTTGCATTAGGTTTCAAAACTAAAAGTATCTCAAATTCTTCTTTAACTTGTGACTACCTTCAAGACAATAAAATGAAATATTGTGAGCTCTTTCATGCTGACATTGAATTTCACTATATAGACAAGGGTGGCTTGGAGGACATGATCAAGGAACCGCCTACCTGAGCTTCCTCAATTCTAGGCTTCTACATACAGGCACCCACACACAGCTCTGCACACAACATTTGATCAGACAAAGAGGACCACGTTTCTTTACCTGTCAGAGAATGAAGAATTTCACTGATGCAATAGTTTGTTGTAATTCATAAAACCCCAGAGGGGAAGGGAAGGCAGAACATTAACTGAAACATCAATAGTAAGCATAATTCTAGGGACATTTGCCGGACTCCTTCACAAACACATTTCATAGTGCATGGTCTCTAAGCTTACAGCTCTACAATAGCTCACTGCTAATCTCATGGACTGATGATAATATACAGCTTTTGTTTAAAGCAAATACATTTTTCTTCAAAGTTGTTCCCAAGAATAATATTACCTACATAACTATGCTGATATTCTTCTATAAATATATGCTAATCATTTTCCTACTTATGTATATTTACATAAATGCTCAAACACATATAAACAAGAAAAGACATATACTAGTAGTTCCAAAATTGAAAAGAAGATTAGATAAGAAATGAAAATTTGAATGCCCAAATAACCTCATGGAACTTAATAAAAAGCTTGAATTATTAAAAGTCAAACCTCTTTCCACTTATACTGTGAACATATTTGGATTGCTAAAGGGGAAATTCAAAGTTCTTGTGTTAGTCATTTGATAAAAAAAATCTTTAGAAACAAAGAATTCATGCAAGAATGGTGCTCAGTAGTAAATGTGTGTCTGTGTCCAGGTAGCTTGCAATTACACGGGTGCTCACTGACTTTATCACTATGAGAATAGCTTTGTTTGTACCTCCTTGCTCATTAGTCCTTTCAGCCAACACTTCAATGTGGTAATCATTAACCTATAAAGTGGTGTTTGGCACTAGATCCAGTCCCTAGTCTTCTTAATGTACGTGGCATTAGGAATATTCTTTGTTTAAACACCATGTTTTACAGACTAAAGATGGAACAAAAAGTTGTTTGACTAGGTGATCCCTCAAATTATTTTGGGTATGAATCATAGATATTGATCTTATGACTTAGGACACTGAGTTGACCCTAGGTCAATGGAGTAGGTGAGGTATAGATGAATTACCAGTCTCTCATAGTCTCACTGGCAGTTTTGGTCATTTCAGAGTGCCCTTCAAAGTCACTACCAAGACAGCAATGCCTACATGATGTAGAAGCTTCAAGGCATATTTATGGTGCAGAGAAATATTGAAATGTCTATTTGCTAAATGTGTGCTCAGTAATGAAAGAAATACAGCAATTTCTAACCATGAGCTAAAAGGGTCAGCCTCACTTTTCTGTTATTTTGTTAATATTTAGCCAGAGGAGGATGTCTTTCTCTCTCTTTCCACACCCCTGTGTGTGTGTGTATGAGTGTGTATGTGTGTGTGTGCACGTGTGTGTATTTGTGTATATATGTTGGTTTGTTTTTGCAAACTTGCTACAAACTTGAGTTGCACATGAAAACTGATCTCATTTGAGGAATTCATGTGATAAGAATTGATGTCATGGGTATATCTGTGGTGGCATTTTCTCAATTAATCTTTGATGTGAGAGGGCCATAGCCCAGTGTAGGTGGTGCCATCCCTGAGCAGGTAGGCCTCAGATATGTAAGAATGGCAACCAAACAGGACATAGAAAGCAATCTAATAAGCATTGTCTCTCCATGGCTTCTGCTTCAAGCTCCTGCCCTGTGTTTCTGCCTTGGTTCTCCAGGACAATAGACTGGAACCCTGTAAGCCAAAGAAAGCCTCTCCTCCTCCAAGATGCTTTTGGCCATGTTGTTTGTTTCAACAACAGAAACCCAACTAAAACAAAATGAAACTAGCCCAAGGTAATTCTTTGGAGTAGCTGAAGCAAATCAACTATGCAAAGCTGTCTGATAGATACTCAATTTAGTATAATTATTATAGACAGTCATTCCTTCTGTAAAAATCTAGATGTGGCAGTTTTAACTTATGCAATCTTAAGGACAGACAATATGTTTTCTGTCTTTCATAAGATTTAATGTGATCCCTCAAACGGTTGTTTTAAATGTATATGCACACCCACACAAAACTCAATGTCTGTTTCAGACACTGGGGAATAGCACTTCACCTACTGCAATAACCTAATGGAAGGCTCAAAGCATTTGAAGGAAATAAAAAAGACCCTCCAGCTATAGCTTCGATTGTCTTTTCCCAGCACAGAAGAGTTCAATCAACAAAATATATTTAAGGCCTAGAATTCTTGATATCAGAGTAAGAGATTAGAATGAGAAAAACTTAATCAACTCTAACTTTTGTATATAAGATGCAGAATTAGTTTATTGGAACTAAAGATGATATCCTCTGGCTATGTTGGCTGACTCAAATTATCAATGGTATTTAATTATGTCTCTAATTAAATCTCCCAATCTTAAGGAAATAAAGTATGATTTCTTGGAGAGTCATACGTATTTACATATAATTCTGAAAGCTGTTATCAGTACTGATGATTTAACTAATAAATTTAAGAAATGAAGTCACATATAAAATTGAAAAGAGATTTGTTTTAATACCTCATGGAATTGTTCCACCTGTGGCAATTATATAATATTAACACATGAGTAATACAGGCAAGTATATAGTATATCTACCTGCAGACCTGCACACATACACACGTACTCACACACACATGCACACAGACACGACACTCACACACAGATATACACACATAGTTGTATCAGTTATATTACTCAAAAGTATTATTCATCTTTGCTTGCAGCTATTATAGATTTATTTCTCAACTATCCAAATCTTTATCATTTGAGATTCTCATTCCTTTTAGTAAAAAAGACAGTAACTTGAAAATTTTCTATTTTGCTTATAATTAATCAGAGTTTTAGAGGGTTTTTTTTTTAACCCCTTAAGACAGGATTTCTTTGTAGCTTTAGAGCCTGTCCTGGAATTAGTTCTTGTAGACCAGGCTGGCCACAAACTCACAGAGATCTACCGGCCTCTGACTCCTGAGTGGTGAGATTAATGGCGTGCACCACCACTGCCTCGCAGCGATCAGTTCTTTACGGCATCTTTATAGCACTATTCTTTATACAACTTTATACATGTTTGTACATTATAGCACATGATATGGAAAAATTGATGTGGAATTTCCCTCTGTATTCTGGGATTACCATTAATGGATAAAGAAACAGCTTTGGACCTATAGCAGGGCAGAAGTAAGCTAGGCAAGGAAAAGTAAACTGAATGCTGGGAGAAGAAAGGCAGAGTCAGAGAGAAGTCATGTAGCCCTGCCAGAGACAGACACCAGTTGGAACTTTTCTTGGTAGGCCACAGCATCGTGGCAAGACAGAGATTAATAGAAATGGGTTAAATTAATATGTAAGAGTTATCCAATGAGAAGCTAGAGCTAATGGGCCAAGCAGTGATTTAATTAGTACAGTTTCTGTGTGATTATTTGCAAGCTACTTGGCCAGGAACCAATAAGTGGCTCTCTCCTCCAACAGAAATCATATATGTTCGTGTTCAGAAGGTATCAGTACCAGTTTCACAGAGCTTAAAATGTGGAGCTGAGGCTTCTCTATTCTGATTCTCAGCAGAAAAAAAAAATCCAGGGTCCATGGGTGGTACTAACTCTTCAGGTGACCAGTTGACTCCCTGTTTCTGAATAGCTAAGACTGGCAGGGTACTCCTAACCCTACTGGCCCACTTTGGGTGTTGAGATGACAGCATCATGCCAGGCTCTAGAGACTTCCTCCGGTTTTAACTGTTTGCCATGTGAGAAATGTCTTACTGCTGCTTTAAGGTAATAATATGTTACATAGACAGAGCAAGAAATTCTAAATGGAGAGATCATGTGACCACTGAGACTGTCTTCTATTTTTTGGCTCACTGCAGGATTTTTCAATGACAAATGTGGTGTTTACGTCCCAAAATACCACTTGTCAAATACTGAATTGTTGCAACTAAATTTTTTTGTGTATCAATATATATGAAAGTGTTCACAGCAGATGTAGACCCTGCTTCTGTGAAACTCTTATTCAAAGAAATGGTTTGATCAGGAAAAAGGGCAGAATCACAATAAAAAAGAGTTTAATGAGTAAGAATAAGAAATTGAAAGGGATGATATGATGACAATGAGCTATGGTGCAATTAAATATCAACCATGGCTGCCACCCCTGATATGTTCATTGGGGAAGGTTATAACTCTGTAACCTTCCAAACCCCTGAAAACTTTCTTAACTATGTGGATTCTTGCCTGTCTCCTACATGGTATAGCAAAGTGTGTGTTTGGCTCATGTAACAGATTGATTTTAACTGACAAAACGAGATTCATACTTCTATAATTTTAAACCCTCTACGACAAGTTTGTAGATTGGTTCAAAAAAAATTAAAAACTGATTTAATTCCTTAACCACTATTCATTTTCCAAATAAGGCAATGGAGTCTTAGAAGGATGCCAGGCAAAATAAAAATTCCCCAAAGTTCCCCACATGAACAATCAACTAAAACATTTAAAAACTTGCATAAATGTGTTGATATTTTGTTTGTCATCTAACAAATAAAACTTGCCTGAAGATCAGAGTGTGGAGCTAGCAAGTATGGACTCAGGGTTTTTTACTATTAAAATGAATTAGAATCTGTGCTACACAGGAAGTAGGTATATAAAATATACTAGGGAGCATAATAACGACATTGGAGAT
Source organism: Bramus lutescens (assembly GCA_001685075.1). NCBI lineage: Eukaryota > Metazoa > Chordata > Mammalia > Rodentia > Cricetidae > Bramus > Bramus lutescens. Next base: position 13,906 of record LOEQ01015556.1, read on the forward strand.
CCTAGAGCAGGAGGAATTGTCAGTACTCTAAGAGATTCAGAATAAAGCTAACAGTGAATGGAGATAATGCAACCTTAAAAATACTGCCAAGTATAAAAGCAAACTAAAAACAAATTGTCAAACAAGAACAAACCAAATCTTTGATGTCTCCATGGCAGAGACTATCCAATGAGTCACAATACCTTGGAGTCACCAGAAGTGCTTGCTGCTAAGGTGACACAATCTCAGAACAGCAGGTGCTGCTGAATCACCATTAGGGCAAATTAGAATAACAGATAGATTAAGAGAAAATGTAATCTTTGATTTACAGAAACTCCCCACAATCAATTTCCATTCAAAACCCTTCTGGTGGATAAAGCCAGGGTGAAATCTTATGTCTTTGGTAGCTGGTTCTGTCACTTACTTTTTAATATTTGTAAAGGGCAATAAGTGATAAGTAGTTGCTCTGTCATTTGACAAGATGGGTGGCTGGTTAGCAGTGTTTTTATACTGACCCAACTTGAACCTGCACAGCACTCACACTGCCTCTGGCATTTGACTGTGTGCAGATTGCATTTGGTTGGCTTTTCTTTTTTTTCCCCTTTCTCCAGAAATTGGTCACTACCTGGGAAAAGCAGCAATTTGCAGGAAACTGTGCTCCAAGCTTACTCATTTAAAAATCTAAAGTGAAATGTTTTCTTTTGCCCCAAATTCCATTTCCAAACTTTGCTTGAACATCTGATAATTTATTCATTGCTCAAGCCTAAAAATTTACACTGCCAAGCATTGGGTCTGTACCTCAGTCCTTTCACGAATATTAGAGAAACAATCTAAAATTTTCCAAAATTCAGAAGTAGTTCAAGTCAATTATGACTTATACAAATATAAATATTTAGTTATCCATGATAATTTTAATTTATCAGTACTGTTTTGAAAAGATACCTGAAATGTACCCAAATAAAACATTAAATTCCATATACTCCAAATACATAGCCCTAAAATGGGTCCCTTCATTGAGAGATCTACTTCCCTGCTCCCATAAGCATCCTTCCTCTATCCCAACTATCCGAAACCCCAAGCTCTCCCCCTCCTCCCCTTTCCATGTCCCTCTTCCCCTCTTCCCTCACCCCCACCCCACCCCTAACCCCAAGCTCCTAACTTTTGCCTGGAAATCTTGCCTACTTCCGACATCCAGGAGAATAACTAGGTGTTTTTCTTTGGGTTCACCTTCCTATTTAGCTTCTCTAGGATCATGAATTATTGAATGAATGACCTTTATTTATGGCTAGAATCCACTAATAAGTGA
>LOEQ01015557.1:0-15187 GCA_001685075.1 Bramus lutescens
AAAAAAAAACCTCAAAATATATAGATGTGTAAACAACCCAGTTTTCCATACGCCTGTAACCCCAGCACTCATGGGAACGGGTCACTGGGCTACACTAGAGCCAGACTTCAGTACAATGTGTGTCCAAACACGGTATTAATTTCAGTTACAAATCCATCTATCTTACATTTCTACACATGTGCCTCAAGATAAAACTGGCACAGCGTGGAATAATGTATGCACAAAGCTCTTTATTGAAATATGTTCATAATAGCAAAAGTTCACAAACAATAAAAAACAGCCTATTAATAGGACTGGATAAATATGTTTCATACAATCAAGTATGATATGACTAAAAAGCAAGTAAGAAAGCTCAGTCTTGAATACAGTAATATGGCACCATATCAAAAATTCTCATTAAATGTAAAAAGAAAACCCAAGACTGTTCTCCTATTGGCATTAAAGGAATTTAAACCATGTCTGCTTGTACACATGCCTAAAACATCTCCAAGAAATCGAGCACCAAGGCTACATGGGGCAGGGAAGGAGAGCTGAGAAATGGACAGGAAGTAGAGTACTGTGTCTGTTCACACTTCCGTGTTGTGTGAACATACTGTCTACCCGGAAAATTAAATGCAAAAGTAAAGCAATAGAAAAGGCAAAAAGATTGCTCATAGATTTCATTATTCCCTGTTAATAATATCTTGCATATCAATTTTCTCTGCACAAAGATCTGATATCAGAAAAGATATATTTTAAGGTATTTACAGTATCTTAATATAGTTTTTTTTTGTGAAAATTAAGCTTAAAGGATGTCGGTTTAAACAGTCAAAGAAGCATTGGCAGGAAAGAAAAGTTTTCATCACTATTACTGAACCAAGAGTTAACTACAAAGGAAGGAACAGGGCCGGGCTGGATTACAAGCTGCTGTCACACTTCTAGAGCACCTACTACCCATGCCAAGCACTTCCTTGTGTGACAATGACTGAGAAATATATTTATAATGTTTTTATGTAAAAGCTGATAATTATTACAGAATGTCTTTGTATCATAAACAAATATTCAAGTTGGAATTTTTATTTACCTAATAGTCTTAAAGCCTGACATATCATGGAATGCTTTATATGCTCAACTTTAAAATGAAGAATGTTTTATGAAAATAAAATAAAAAACCTAGAGTCTACATAAATGGTATATCCAGTGAGATCTGATCATTGCATATTTTATATGTGTGTATGTGTATGGACACAGATTTTATATATATAACACATGTATTAAAATATTTAATAACATAATATTAAAAACATATTTTAATACATATGTTATATATAACACTATTCAGATATGATTATTATGTGTAAATTAAATCACATATAAAATTAAATATATTCTAAAAATCATCATATAGAGATATGCAACACAAAAACAATAAAACTTTGCTTTGCTCTTTGAAAAAGATCAACATCCAGAAAACTTTACCAAGCTGCATTAAAAAGACATTTAAGTAGAGACTTTATTCCTATCAAAAATATAGTCAGCCTTACAATTAGCTGCATTAATTATAATTTTGGTTTTGGTAATATACATCAATCCATTTAATCCACTATTACAATTTTTATAAAAAGATAAGGCCTCCAGACTTGGCAAAGAGTCTGGCATATGAATGGCTCAATAATCATTAATTACTATTAGCCAATTTAAAAATTCTTTAAATATTACCTGTACTTCAGATTTGTTTCTTTGGAACCTTTCCTAGACAGAGTCTCAGAGAGACATACATCGTGGGTCACTCTGTCTGCTTGGACCGTTGTGCGGTGTAAGGCAGTTTGTCCACCTGACCTGAGCTGGCTTTGGAATCACGTGGACGGTCAGACTGCCGAGGTCCCCAGTCGTTCAATGGGTCTGGGGTAAATTAACCAGAACACTTTCATACTTAGTCAGTTACCAGGTGCTGCTGCAGTACGTCTGGCCAAGTGTGATGGAGTGCTGACTAATTCGCTCGGTAAAACACAAGTTTTTCAATGATTAGGTGTCTTTGTATTTTATATATAAGTTTGTAGTATCAAATAATTCCAAGATGCATAGGGCCTTCTTATAGGATTTGGGGAAGGAATTAGCAAGGGTGAAAAGGGCAGTTAAACAGTCTGGAGAGGGCGGAAGGACACTACAGCTGAGTAACAAAGGAAAGGACAGCGGCAGCTCCGGCTGTAACAAAGGGCACATGAGGAGGACTGGAATGTTCTGAGAGTCACATGGGAAGACTTCTTAAACTGCGCAGGGATCGTGGTAGATGGGCAAGACCGGCAGCAGCACACGGTTTCTGAACACAACCAAGATGGATCCAAAATAAACACACGGCAAACCCGAGGTTCTGGCGGTGCTCGCCTGTGATGCATCGGGTGACTTCACTACAGCTCTTTCTGAACATGCAATGTGCACCTGCTGTGCCTGCCCTCATGCTATGCAACACAATCACAGCCTAAAGACCACAGCTCAGATTTGAGAGGACCATATGAAATGAACTGTAGTACTGTTTTGTTTGACTGTGCACACAGTTTTCAAGTCCTACAAAGGCAAATGGTTTAATCACAGAAAACAGATTTTAAAAAATATTGTTATTAGCATGTAAATATCAAATCAGCCTATCTCTGGACTGTACGGGTTCAGAATGTTCGATGAAAGTCAGCCTAGTATGACTGAGTTGGTGAAGTACGGTTGCATTAGCATGGGACCTCAGTTCCCAAGTTATAGAGCTGGGCTCAGCAAGCCATGCCTGTGATCACAGCACTGGGGAGGCAGAGATAGGAGGACCCCCGGGTCGTTCTGGCTATCCAGACTAGGTGAACCAGGGAGCTCCATGTTCAATGAAAGCCTGTCTCAAATAAACGAAGTGGGGATAGAGGAAGACAACCAACATCAACTTCTGACCTCAACATGCACACACACACACCCTATGTTTGTAAAATACCAGAAATTATCTAACCCTGTATAAACATGGCGAAACTGGCAAAAACCACCACGTTTTTTTCATTTGAAGCTCAAAGTCAGGACTGATCAACAAAGGATATATGATGTAAAGGAGACTCTCAGGACCTTTTAGGTAAGCACTCCAGTGGACCTCTCTGCTTCATATATTCCATCTGTCTTTGCTCTCACTACACCAGGATAGAAACACCCTGAAACGTTTTTCTGAGACTGCTACTGTGACATACTCCATCATCCACTCCTCCCAAACTGCTTCCTCATCTCTAACTCAGCTCCTCGATGCACTGCTACTCTAGGACACATCTCCATATACAAACACATCAGCATTGGCAGAACCAGAACTTCCTGAAGATACAGCCAGAACTCCATATTGTAATAACAGCAGCTCCTATCACCAAATCCTTGACGGACACTCCCCCACCTCTGAAGTGCTGGGACCTCAGGTATATACTACCACTCCAAGCTAGAAATACAAACTTTTAGCCTAAGTTTATTCTTTACTTAACATCAAGGTATTTTCTGGAAATAAAAGCAGAGTATCACTTAAATCAGAGGGAAATAAAATTATGCCACAATGGACCAGTGAGGTGGCTCAGCAGATAAAGATGCTTGCCCTGCAAGTCTGATGAGCTGATACTGACCCCCAGGACTCACATGGTGGAAGAACTGAAAGCTGTTGGCTGAGCTCCACAGCAACACTGTGGTCAGACACCCCAAATAATAAATGAAATAAAATTTTGTTATACATGGCTGGGTGTGGTGGCAAAAGCCTTTAATCCCAGCACTTGAGAGGCAGAGACTGGTGGATCTCTGTGAGTTCGAGGCCAGCCTGGTTTACAAAGTGAGTTCCAGGACAGTCAGGGCTACACAGAGAAACCCTGTCCTGGGGGAAAAACAAAAAACTGTCATATGTATTAGTTTTACTGAACAATGTTACCTAAGAAAAGAAAGTTTATTTTGCACAGTAAACTGGACAGAAGTGGGTGTGTTTGCACACATGTTCCGATTCACAGGGCAGGCTCACTCCTACTATCAGCACCTTCCTTTTCTCTATCTAACGCCTCTCCGCCCACTAAACTACTGACTTATATTTCTGGTTGTGAGCCTAGCCTTTAACAGCTGAGCCATCTATCCAGCCTGTCTACTGATTATTAACTCTAATTCCAAGGATTTTTCCCCCTCCCTGTCCCCACAGTAAACGTCTCAGAAATTACAAACTCCAGGCATTAAAACTATGGCTACTGATCTGAGTGTAGTGGGGTACAACTAACACACCCCTGTGCCTGGGACATGAAGGATACAAAATTCAAGGCAATGCTAAAATTTAATCCCAGCACTCAGCAGAGGCAGAAACAGGCAGACATCTGAGAGTTTCAGAGAGGCCAGGACTACACACTGGGACCCTGTCTCAAAATAATAATGATAATAGCAATAAAGAAGTAAAGAATTCAAGGCAAGCTTTGGCTACACAATGGTCACCCAGGGTTGAGACCCTGTCTCCAGCAACACACACACACACACACACACACACACACACAAAATAATATCTTCCTTCAAATTATGACGTATCTTACGTTTAAGAAAACAGCCAACAATTTTCATAGGGAACTAAAGCAATCCGTCATTAATAAAATTAAGAACATCAAGACCAACTGTCATACCTTAAGGGAGAATAACATCAATTCTCTTTACCTCCAACTAATAGACAAACCAAAGACAAGTCCTAAATTTGTAGCACAGACCAATTATTTCTGACTGCCAAAAGAAACAGCACAGACCAATTATCACACCTGCAGTTTAAACAGCTTAATATATACTCATCACTATATGGAAAATAATTATTTCTGCAAGACTAGAGTGCCACAAAGCTGTGGACAATAAACCAAAAGTTTTAAAGAGAAAAACCTACATTTCCTCGTAAACTACCAACCTTCTGAAAAAAAATTTTTTTTTGTTACAACTCCACTGAAATTACTTTTAGGAGTTTGTTGGTAATCTCAAGAGGCACCAAAGCTCAATACTGAGCTAAAAAATTTGCAAAAATAACAACAAAAGATTCAGATGCAATCATAACCATTATGATTGATTTCATGTCATTTTTTCCTGTTTTCGAACTTGTTATTTACCATCCCTGGCTTTTAACTCCATCGCTACTGCCAATGACTATAAAGTACTGTCTGGGAGACAGACGCTCTCTCACACATCTCCACAGTACTAGTGTCTTCTAATCAACTAGCCTCCTCCTAGTCATATCTCTAACACACTCACGTAAGCTACATATATGGCCTGGACAACTGGAGAGAATAAAATGCCATTTAAAAATTGGTCTTTCTTATTTAATCATATTGATTTGAAGTTGATTGTAAAAAAATAAAGTGGAGTAGTTTGCCTCAACTTGTCCTTCCATCCAATCTAACCAGACTGAACACACTTTGCATCTAAGTCCTGAGGAAATAAAAGTATGCTCAGGGTGGTGTGGCCACAGTCGTCTTGTCTTATATAACATACAGGAGCCAGGGTTTTTGTTTTGTTTTTCAATACAGGATTTCTCTGTGTAACAGTCCTGGCTGTCCTGGAATTCGCTCTGTAGTGCCGGCTGGCCTCAAATTTAACAGAGATCCACCTGCATCTGCCTCCCAAGTGCTGAGATTAAAGGCGTGCGCCACCACCATGCCAGGCTCTGAACAAAGTCTTTAATTCACTTCTTTATCACCCACAATCTCATCAGGCAAAGCTTCTATTTCAACTTCAGCTTCTTATATAAAAATTCTGATTCCTGCCCAGGGGCAGGGTGAGGAGTGGGACACCTGGCACACAAACCCTACTTTCCAGCTGGGGACAGCTCAGTGGTACACGCAGGAGACCAAGGTTCAATTCCCAGCAGCATACAAATAAAGCCTCATCCTGTTTCCTATGGCCTGTTCATCAGCCTACTTCCTAATCTTTCCACCTCATGGGCCAGGCCCCACTAGCCTTCTGTTTCTCATGCGCATCTGCTCCCTCCTGAAGAACGTTCTTCCCCAGTGTGTCAAGAACACCAGCTGTTCATCAAAATCTGCTTTCCATGACTGAGGCACTGTAGTCATGTGCCAAAGTACTTACATATAAAAACCCTGCAAAAGAATCCAGAGTGATTCAAAATATAATCACACACATGGCCAAAAGATTCAAAATAAAATCAGCAAAAAGCAAGGTGTGTGAAGTGAAGCCCAGGAGAACAAAGCCCAGAAGCACAAATTTCCCACAGCTCTCTCCTAATGACGTCAAAAGGATCCATGAATTCCTGAAGCAATCAACTGCTGTGACAACCTTCGTAAAAAGTGGTCTACCGGAGGAACTCACGAGTAGAGACTGGTGCCCAGGATTCACTGTCCAGCCACATGGGCAGTCTTGGAGTAGCACATGCCAACGGTCTAAACTCCTATAGGGAAGGCAGGTGTTCAGCATAAACAAGATCACTTGCTTCAACAATTGACACACAGCGGAGCTCTCTTAACAAGGGAACCTTTCTAAAAACCCAAGTTCCCAGATATCGGATAAGGCTCAACCAAAGCAGATCTTCCTAAGAGCAATTCCAGGTCCACTAATAACTCTTTCCTCCACACAAGTATAAAGCAAAATGCACAATTTTTCTCTCTCCTTCAAGTCCTTCTCATCTTACATACATGTCAGGGTAAATCACCTGACTAAAAGATACTTTAGGTTTCACAAAAATGTGAGATACTAGGACAAACCTGTTTATATACACACCCATGAATTATGGGCTCAAGAACCTGACATGTATCAGACAACATTCTATTACAAGTGGCTAACTGCTTTCCCATGAACAGACCTAGAAATCACTTTTTCTATACTTTTCTTTCCTGCTATTGTTTCTAATTTTTTCAGTTATAAATTTTTAAATTTTTCCAAATCAGTTAGGCCCTCCAAAGTAAATGATCACTAATCTATATTTCTCTCATTATTGGAAAGGCTGGTAGTTTGTTCCCCGTATTCAATAATTATATCTTCTTAATTATTATGCTATATATCTAAGTTTCTACCTTCTTAATGCTGCGACCCTTTAACACAGCTCCTCACGTTGTGGTGACCCCCAACTATAAAATTAGCTTCATTGCTGCTTCATAACTGCAATTTTGTTGTTATGAATCATAACATAATATCTGGTATGCAGGATATCTGATACGATCCCTGTGAAAGGGTCATGCGATCCCCAAGGGAGTTTTGACCCAGGCTTGAGATCCATTGTAGTGAGAGTGTTTTGGTTTTGGGGGAGGCTGTTTTGATATTTAGAAGATACTTATGTTTTTGGATAGTAATCTTCCATCTGTTTTATCTTAAAATTACTGAAGTCTCTGCATCACCTCTTGTAATACAGATGTGCACTGAGGTGAGAGGCCCACTCACAGCGGAGTAGGCTTTCCTTCCACATGGGCTCTGAACAGCTGACATCCCACCTACAAAAGGCCAAATAAGACTTACTTATGATTCCAGAAACCAGAACAAAATAAAATGCTGAAAAAAAAAAGACAATTTCTTACTAAGTTGCAAAGGGTGGTCCTGAAGTTGTATCTGTAGCCTAAATAGCCCTGAACCTGGTGTTCTCTTCCCCTGGTCTCTGAAACAGCAGGATTATTGGCTGGGCTAAAACTTGTTTCACTTATTCTTAACCTAACGGGTAAAAAGTGATGCGCGCACGCGCGCGCGCACACACACTGCTATGTGTATATGATTGTGATAACAGAGGGAATAGGAGGGGATTAGTACTCAGTCATGAAAAGCGCCCCTTTCCAGGCTCATCTGTTAAAACCTGAGTCTCCACTGGTGGTGCTGTTTGGAGAGATGACCTTAGGGTGTGGAGCCTTGCTGGAACAGCCTGTCACGGACAACAAACTCAAGGGCTTAAAACCCACTCGGAGTTCACCTTCTGCTTCCCATGTATCTAGGTGCGATGAACTCTAGCTTCCTGAGCTGCTGCCATGCCCTCCCTGCCATTACAGACATCTAACCTCTTGGAACCAGAATCCAATTTTTCCTTCAATTGCTCATTCATGGTATTCTATCACAGGGGTAGAATGGGGGTGGAGAGGGCACACGGAGCAAAACCAAAAAACAAAATCTACAATTCTTACTTATCTAAAAATGTAAAAATTGAGTTGGATTAGCCAAAAATGTACTTTACAATATATAGGTCAATCACTTTAAAACGTGAAAAAAACCACACATGACAGAAAAGAGAAAATATTAGTAACATAATATGCTCAGTGAAAAATCAAAATGCAAAGAGTGGAGGATAAAAGAGAACAATGAAAATATAAAACATAAATGTAGCAGACAGTGCTGTAAATTATCAATTATTTGAATGTCAATAGTATAAATGCATCAATTAAAAGACAGATAATGAGAATAGAGGCGAAACAAGACAATTACATACTGACTATAGAAATCCACTTTAATAAGAAGGCATTACAGATTAAACGTGAATAGTGACACATACAGATCTCTCTGCATTCAGGAGACACAGGCAGGAAGAAAGAGTTCCAGGCTAGTTCCTTATTCAAAAAGGAAGGAAAAATAAATACATGCAGATTTATCATTCTAAGATGTCAAGAAAATAATCATACTAATTTGGGATAGAGTGGACTTTACAGCAAGCTAAATGATGGAGTCTAAAGGGGTTATCACAAAACAACAAAGGAGTCAATCCTCCGAGAAGATGTAACAATCTATGTGTACGTCTAACACTCACTTAGTACAACACATATGGCGGAACTGACAAACACGGATGCAGGAGGACTGGAGTCCATTCATTTACAAGCTGGAGACTTCCTGTTTATCAGAAATAGACAGATGCTACGGGCAGAAAATCAGTAAGGACAAACTGAAATCCACACCACCATCAACCAACTAGATGTAACGCTCTACAGAATACACGCTCCCCTCAAGTGCAAAGGAACCCTGACCAAGACAGACCATGTAATGTGGGCCACAATATAAAACTTAACAATTTACAAGATAAGACATTATATAGTGTTTGTTATTAAACAGAAGTGGGATCCAACTAGAAATCAGTAACGACAATTCTTGGCGACTAAACAGCACATTTCTACGAAATCCACGTGGGCTAGAGGAGAGCCCAGTGCTACCACTCAGTACCAGTTCTGGTCTAGGAGAGACAGGGTCCTGGATTCAATCTCTACAGTAAGCAAATAAATAATGAAACCTCAAGAGAAAACTTACTCTGAACTGGCCAGGTGCGGGAGCATATGCCTGCAATCCTAGCACAAGGGAGGTCCAGGCGGATTTTCACTCCTAAGCTGAACTAACCACCTTTCCACAGATCATCATTTCATGTGCTAGTTCGGGAACTGCGAGGATCCTCCTTTCCTTTTACTTTTCTGGTGCTAAAGACCAAATCCAGGGCTTCACATATGTAGGTAAACCATTTCAATAAAGAACTAAAAATCCATACCCTAGACATTTCTTCAAAATGAACAAGCAAAAGCCCACCACTTCAAAGGAAAATGATGTAAGTAGACCCTCAAGTAAAAACTCAGAATGTCTCTCTCACACACACGCACACTCGAGTTCACCAAAAGCTTAACAGCTTTCAATGTTTAATAAACACTGCACATTTCTAAGTCACTATCCCTGTAAAACTAGATTTTATTTCCATCACTATAAGATAAAAAGAATTCTATGAAGCCAAACTTTAATGAGATCTTAAAAATGGTGTCATTTTTCCTTATCAATAACCTATTAATTCAAAATAGAAAAGTTTCATAGTAACTTCTAGTGTACAATTAGAGATCAATGGGGGGTTGGAGAGAAAGAGAACAAGCTAAGTGTAAAGGTGATCTCCAAATCATCTCTCTCTAATGGGCAGCAGATGAACCTGCTTTCTTTTGAAACAGGGTTCCATCATGCAGCCTTGGCTGGCCTGGAACTTGCTAAGTAGACCTCAAGCTCACAGAGATCGGCCTGCCTCTGCCTCCCAAGCGCCACCACACCCACCTCTCTCTCTTTAGCACACTACCAAGGTTAAATACCAGGCACTACATTAAAGTAACTTCAATCCTCCCATGTCCTGGTCATGAGACAGCTCATGAGACTCTCAGCCATGACGCACTGCTTTGTTATATACCCAGGAAAGTCATGTGACCAACCTTCATGAACTGGAAACTCTCAAACTGCAGGCCAAACACACATTCTTACCAATCCTGAGCGCACAGGCCTCTAACCCCAGATCCCAGCCAAGTCAAAGGGCAGCATGAGCAGTTTAGCAGGACCCCATATCAAAAACAAGGGTGCCGGAGAGAAGGCTCAGCAGGTACAACATGGCAGGTCACAGCCCTCTGTAACTCCAGTTCCAGCCTCTGAGGGCTCTCTAGGCACACACAGGGTGCAAAAATAGTAAATACAAAAACAAAATATCATTTCTCTTCTAAGAGGTGACAACCTCAAGTATTTATTTGTTCCAGTAACAAAGGTGACTAAAAGATGGCTGGAACCTTAAAATAGTGTTTTTCGGGTTTTGTTTTGAAAACTATCTTGTCTTACACTACACACTTCTTAGGCTGCCTTCCTCCCTGGTAAACACCTTCCTACTCGCAAGTTTCTCCACATACACACGAACAAGCTCTCACCTTGATCGACTTCACACTCGTCCAGCAGAACACACACCTCACTGCCAAGTTGCCTCTTAGTAACCCGAAAGCGAGATGTAACAATTCTAGTCATTCTGAGCTTTTCCCTCACGCCGCAGACTAGTTTGTTACTGAAGGTGTAGGGGGAACCTTTATTAGGTAGAAACGGGCAAAACAGGCGTGCAGAGGAGCAAAGCCAAGTAAATACAGCTCCGCTACGTCAGTCAGACATGGGAGAATCACAGAAGGGCTGACATGGGAAGAGTCACCTAGGCAACAGATTCCTCTCCCTTTAGTCTTAACCTAGGATGGGTGTAGGCTATTAACATCAAACAAAAGGTTTTGGAAAAATTTTAAGACATGTGTGCTCTACTTGGGGAGGCTTTATTAATGTTTTGTGACTGATAAAAGCAAATGTCAGCCTAAGCAGCACAGTGTCAAGGACAGCATCTGTTTTCATTCGGTGTCTTAAGTTAGACCCAGCCTGTCGCCTTTCAAGACCCATTAACCTTAATTTCCAGTTTCACTATTTAAAAAAAAAATTAACTTTATTTTATGTGCACTGGTGTGAAGGTGTCAGGTCCCCTGGAACTGGAGTCACTGACTACTGTGAGCTGCCATGTGGATGCTAGGAACTGAACCCGGGTCCTCTAGACCAGATGAGCCACCTGTCCAGTCCCAGTTTCAGGATTCTTTAGTATCAGAGTCTACGACTCCAGAGTAAAACCACCCTATGTAAAAGGGGAGAACAGATCTAGAAACGCCCTTTACATCTGAAGCACGGGATGTATAATTCCTTTTCTGTCTTGCTTTGTTCTCAGCACAAATGCAACCTTAAAACCTACACTAAGGACATTTTTAAATGTAATTTATTTATAGCATGTGAAGGTATAGAGAGGACTCAGCAATCCACAGGAGTAAGTCAGTAGCCTTGGGACCCTTTCCCTCATTCAGGCTCCTGTCCTGACTTCCCTGGATGACAGACTATAAACTATAAAATGATATAACCCTTTTCTCCTCAAGTTACTTTTGGTCATGGTGTTTTATTACAGAACTGGAAACTCTAACTAAAGCAGCCCAATAGTAGTTATCACTGGCTTATCATGTAAGGTCCTGGAATGAATTCCCAGCACCAAAAAGAAAAGAAGAAAAAAGCAAAAACCAAGATTTTTTTTAACGTGTTTTGTTTTCTTCCGGTGCTGGAAGGGATCCAGCCCAGGCCTTGTAGACGCTACCCGAGCACTTTCCTACTGAGCTCATCCCCAACCCCACAAATAAGGAACTAATCTAACAGCTGGGAAAAGAGGAAACAGGACAGCACGTATCTGAATTTATGTGAAATTATCAGATTTAAGAATACTATTTATTAAAATGGAGTGGTGGTGCATGTTTGTAATACCGGTACTCAGAACACCAAGGCAAGCTACAGCAAGCTCCAGGCCAGCCTGTGCTACATACTGAGTCGCTGTTTCAAAAAATATTCAAAGCAACAGTGACCATATGGCCAGAACTCGATTTTGAAAGGTCCTGCTCTATGATTAAACAAATAATAGGACATAAAATATTCTTTAGTCTAACATTCAAAAACAAAGATCAAGTCCCATTTAAAGTTGTCTCCCTTTGGAAATGTCATCTGTCATTAGACAGCTGTTTACTGTGTACAACATAACCCCATAACCTCCACATCTGTGAAGCGTTGTTGGTTGTCTTGACAAACTCTTCCAGAATCAGCTTAGAGTTGGCAAGATGGCTGGGGGGTAAGGGCGTTTCCTGCTAAGCCTGACAACACACACGACAGAAGGAGACAGACTCCAGTAACTCATCTTCTGACCACCACAGGCAAGCCCCTCCCCACAGCAAAATTTTTAAAGTAATTTCAAAAAGAAGAATCAGATTAAGTATGTTATATTTACTGAACTGATCCATGATCTGCTCGGGCACATTTATGCTTTTCCCATCTCTCGTCTAAATTTACTTTTACTGGCACAACACAGTATCTTCAATTGCCACTGACAACATTCTAAGAACTATTTAGACACTCTACACACATGTATCTTGGCCTTCCCAAGTAAGTATCATATCCTCAGCTTCTTTAGATACCTTCAGTGTCCATTCTACACACGGTGCCTATAACATGGTGGGCACTCATAAATCTCAGTAAGTATTTTCTGGTATAACTAAGAATATGACAGAGACCACAGATGTAAAAGGACAAATCTATGACTACCTTTAGTGGCTACCAGGGTAGTCACTCACATCTGAAAAGAAGCTGTTACAGGAAATGTAGAATAACAGGATCCCCGCCTCACAGTCCAAAGCCACGGCTGCTTGTCTCATGGCTACCACTGTCAGTAATTACATAAATCTAAGAAATTGTAACCACTGTAATAGGAAACATGCTGAAAGAACTCAGCTCCTTTGAGGAAGAGTGGTGGTTCAGAACAAGTGCATCACTTTGCTTATCTTAGGACTTTTTTCAGTTAAACCTAATCAAACCTTTTTCGAGACGGTTTCTTTGTGTAGCTCTGGCTGACCTGGAACTCACAGAGATCTGCCTGCCTGTGCCTTCCAAGGGCTGGAATTAAAGTTGTAAGCCACCATCACCTGGAAAAGGGCCTTTTTTCTATTTAGTATTAAAAACCCAATTTTATAGTGGAAAACAAGTACTTTCAGATCAACTACATTAATATATTTATTCCAGAAAAGCGTAAATTAAGTACATATTCTCTTCTATACTTTAGGTAAATAGTGAAATCATTCAAAAGTTTTGTCAGAGTGCGGTGATTTAATTTTGTAATTGCAGCACAGAAGAGGCTGAGGTAGGACTGCTCCAAGTTTGAGGCCAGTTTAGACTACAAGCAAACAAAATTAGTTATTTCTCTCTTTATTAATTATATATAGGAGACAAGGTCTATGTAGTCCTGGCTGTCCTGGAGCTCTCTACGTTGATCATGCTGGCACTGAGCTCTGAGATTCTCCTGTCTCTGCCTCCAAGAGCTGGGATTAAAGGCATGTGCCACCACACCCAGCCTCAAAATTTTAATTTTTTGATCTTCAAAGTTCCAGTGTGTAAAAGGCAAACTTATGATTTCTAAGAGGATAAGTAGTGTGCCCAACAGTACACCACAGATATGCAGGGTTTCATTTATTTGCTAAGAACATTCAAGGATGAGAGCTAACTTATTTTAGAAAGAAGAACCACAAACCACCAAGTACAGAGAGGCCGTGGGACACTAAGGAGGCTTTGGAAGATCAGGCCAAGCAACACAGGCCTCTAAGCTAGGAAAGGGTGCTTTGGAGACAAAGCTCAGTAGTGTGCGCCTGGAAGGCCCTTGCTTCGGTCCCTGGAGAGGAAGAGGAGAGAGGAGGGGGGGAAGGGAGAGAAGGAGAGGGGAGAAAATAAGGGTGGAGAGAGGTGATAAAAATGAATCATGCTTCCAGTGGGTCTTATACAGACATCCTGAAAGAAACCATACAACCGGGAAGGAAGAGGTTAAATGTCCGACTCCTGATTTTACTAGCATGGTTCCCTTTAGTGTAAAGATGCCAATTTCAGGAAAGTGAGTATGATCTATGGGATGGACTGAATAAGAAACTAGAGGCAAGGAGACGGCAAGCACTACTTTGTAATTAATTACTTCCCAAACACCCACCAGTTCACCCAAGATCACAGCGACATGGTTACCTAGATTTTATTAATTAAATTCAAAACCAGAAGTTTAAATTGGGTATTTAAAGTACATTATTTATGGAGTATGCCCCACCTAGATGAAGCCTGGATATCTAAGTATTCTAAGCAGCACTCACAGAAACAGAGGACAGAATTCTTCAGATTTTTGCAGAAGAAACTGCAAATAACAAACCACACTTGAGAAAAACTTAGTGATCTATTTCCGTGAATGTCCGTCAGTGTGGACCCAGGGGAACATAGGTGCCGGGAGTCCAGAAGAGCGTCCTTGGGAACTACATTTATTACACAGTTGTGAGACAACAGACGTGGGTGCTGGGACCTGAACCTGGGTCCTCTGGAAGAGCAGCACGAGCTCCCTCTCCGCACATGCACGTGTGTGTGCACGCCACAGCGCTAGAGGGGACATCAGAGGATAACGTGTGCACTCAAGGGGTTGGGCACAGGTCCTGAGGTTGGCGGCCAAGAGCCTTTCCCCACACGGCCATCTCACCCACAATTGTTTCCTTTCCTAGTGACTGCTCAAAGTCTATCACACTGTGTAACCACACAGCAGTGCAGGAGAGGGAAACAGCTCTCACAGTAGGCTAAGACTACTACGGGCTTTTTCAAGAATTCACCTGATAAATCTTTGTCTTAATAGCAGTAAACCTGGCTACAATTTCTACCTGTGCAATGGACAGCAATGCTTATCCTTCAGACAAGGCATAGGGGAAGATCAAGAATGACGTGCTGTCTCTAGATTTTTCAGTTAGTCAAAAATGTAAATGTTTATAAGCTTAATGAAATGAGTGGTATAGAAACATAAATGTGCTTAATGTATGAAAAATTAAATTGATTTTTTGGAGTTGATCTTGTATCCTGCCACATTACTAAAGGTGTTTGTCAG
>LOEQ01015559.1:1043-15186 GCA_001685075.1 Bramus lutescens
GGTGCCTGAATGCAAGCTGGGATGGGGTAGGATGCTAGGGGCAGTAGCCGGGGTTAGGAGCCCCTGCAGAATGAACAGGAAGTTTAGGGGCTTGGGGGATATCTGTGCTCCGTTTCCATGGGTCAGGAATGCACTCACCCATCCGATGGATCTTCTGGTACAGGTCCCGGGCCCCTTGCTGGCCAGGTTACCTTGCAGACAAAGCATCTTCCTTGCTGCCAGCAGGCTATTGAAACAAAGGAACTCCCTCCTGCTTGAACTCACCACCCCGTCCCAGCTGGCACTGGGTTTTGATTCTACTGAATGTACTGGCTTTTTGGAAGCCAAGTCTATTTGGATGCACACCTCCCTAGACCTGGATAAATGGGGGAGGGCCTTGGACTTTCCACAGGGCAGGGCACCCTGACTTCTCTTAGGACTGGCGAGCGAGGGGGAGGGGGATTGGGGCGAGTGAGATGAAAATGGGAAGAGAGGAGGAGGTGGAAATTTTTAATAAATAAGTAAATTTAAAAAAACTTAATAAAAGATGGAGTGAAAGAAAATAATGATAAATTTTAAAAAAAGGAAAGAACATTGCCTTCATGACAACTAGAAGTATTTCTAGAAGATGATGGCCCTTTTCCCAACAAAGTTTGTCCTCAGGATTTGGGACATCAATTAACAGTTGGTTATAACTAGTATAGGGTCACGGATTGGGGAGGAAATTGTGGAGGTCCAGGGATTTGTGTAGGAGGTCCTTCTGTCTATGAGTTGCTTTTATTGGTTAATGAATAAAGAAACTTCTTTGGCATATACCAGGTAGAACTTAGCTGGTTGGGGAAAACTAAACTAAATTCTGGGAGAAAGAAGACAGAATCAGAGAGAAGCCATGTAGCTCCACTGGAGTTTGGTACTGGAATTTTACCCAGTAAGCCACAGCATCATGACAATATACAGATTAATTGAGATGGGTTAATTTAAAATATGATTTAGCCAGAAATGCACTTAATTTTTGGCCAAATAATATTGCAAAGAATATGGTTTCTGTGTGATTATTTCAGTGCTGAGCAGTCAAGAACAAACAAGCAGCCTCCCACAACAAATTGGTGCCCAACATGGGGCTCGAACCCCAAACCCTGAGATTAAGAGTCTCATGCTTTACCATCTTAGCAGTCAGAGCAAACAAGCGGCTTCCTACAACAAATTGGTGCACCAACATGGTCGACTATACCCATGTAAAACCTGAGAAAGCTTAAAAAGTAATTCTAGAAACAAAAGAATAGAGTTAAGCATGGTTATTTGGTAGCCAACGTTTCTCTGGCTGCTGGTGGCTTCTTGCATTTCCTTTAAGAGAGGTTTTATCTGATTCAGCAGGGGCAGAAAAAATGCTTCATGGTTTTTAAATGGCAGCTTTTTTGGCTATGCTGCCAGCTTGAACTCTTATTCTTTCAGGAGACTGAGCATTTAAATGGGGTTTGTGGGCAGTGTGCTGCAAGTTACTTGGTGGCAGCATGGGCCAACTGGTTACCAGAGTTGAGGCGGTGAGCATGGCTCCCACCTGGCAGTCTCAGAAGTAGTGAACAGACTTTTGCCACTTTGGACTGGGCAGAGGCCAAAGGTAAAGCAACTTTTTTTTTTTTTACTAGTCAAGCCATTTAACAATTTAAGAAATGGTCCTGGTCAGAAAAGTATTACAGATGCACAATAAAGACAGACTCAGATGAGAAATACCTCTAAATTCATCACAGTGCTGGAAAAATGTAGGTAGGCTTGGGAGAGAGGAGAAAAAGAGTATAGAGAGTTGGAAAAGAAGTAAATCATTAAAAAAGTCTTTAATGAGACAGAGTACAGACAGTCATAGATTAATAAAATAAAGAAAAATAAGCTACATAAAGATGAAAAATTCACAGAGTCTGTATTATGTATATTATTGTGTTTTCTTTGAATTTATTTTGACTGCAGAGAGATATTTGATTCAGTGGGCTGCTAAGATAAACCAACATGAAGGTATCTTCAGTTTAAAATTTGATTCTAACGATTTGTTACTTTGGAAAGGAGGTCCTGCATTTGTTTCCACAAAAAATAAGAACCTGTAGATTCCTTCCAGAGTCACCATGAACATCCCCAAACTTACTTCACCCAATAAACAGCAGGAGAGAACTATGCCTAATCCCCAAATATTATTTGTTTACATTTAAAGAGGAATATCCTATAGAGATGGATACTTTGAATCTTGCTTTATTGATACATATTTAAGGCTAATTTTGTTATATGTATATTTCTGCTCTTGATTAATTCATTATGTTTGTGCAGCTCATTTAAAAATAATTAAGAGATTTGGGTTAATAGATAATCATCTATAATAATCAAGCTTATAGTCATATTAGTTTGGTTTTCTAGATTATAGAGATTTATTTCAGTTAGGTAGGTATTCTTCAAATCTTTCAGAGACCTTCAGAATATGGCATTTAAAATGTTTTAAGAACTTAGGACTTTTCATGAAAAGAGACACATCTGCTCCTGGCAGTGTTAATAACTTCAAAAAGGAAAATCAGCACCGAAGAGGCTCATAATGGAGTTTTTTTTTTAGCTATTTGGGCAAGAAACTACTCTTGTCTGGACTGCTTGATGTTATGCTGTATGAACTGGTTATGCAGGAACCACAGAGAAATGACTGCTGAACTTGCCTAAAGGTGACAGAATCCTTTGAGGTTCCTGCTTTATGAAAGATTCTGCCAGACATTCTGCAGGACACAGAAGAAAGTGATTAACAAACTGCCAATATAGACAGATCTGTCTTTGAAATATCCTGCTTCACGGAAAAGTCTGCCAGATACTATGGGCCTGTAGGCTGAAGATGGATTCTCCAACAGTACAGAAGAACTTTGGGCGACTGTCCAGGCAGCAAGAAGTCTCTGTTATTTCTAGAGTTTTGGAAGTTGCTTACAAAGTACTTCCTGTTTTCTTGGGTAATAATATATCCTTCTCAAGTTTTTAATGGAGTTGAAGAATGGATAGTTATAGTTTTCCTTATTATAATAAAAGATAAAGTATTGTAACTGTAATATTGCTTAATACATGTTTTGTTATATGTAATTTTATGATGTTAAAGTAAAATCCCTTCTTTTTTATTTAAACAGAAAATGGGAAATGGTGTGGGAGGTCCTTCTGTCTAAGTGTTCCTTCTATTGGTTAATGAGTAAAGAAACTGTTTTGGCCTATAATAGGCAGAAGTTAGCTAGGCAAGGAAAACTAAACTGAATGCTGGGAGAAAAATGGCAAAGTTAGAGAGAAGCCACGTAGCCCCACTGGAGAGAGAAGCCAGAACATTTCCTGGCAAGCTATATCCTTGCGGCAATACACAGGTTAATAGAGGTAGATTGATTTAAGATATGAGTTAGCCAGAAATATGCTTGAGCTATTGGCCAAGCAATAATGCAAATAATATGGTTTTTGTGTGATTATTTCAGAGCTGAGCAGCAGGTAACAAACAAGCAGCTTTCTACAACATAGGGATCTCACTTTAAGAAAAGGAAATTGAATGAGATAATAGGTAGATTAGTGTGAGCTTAGTACCTTGGTATAGATTCTTGTATACTGATAAAATTTCAAACTATATTTGTTATAAGAATATGCTCCTATTTCTTTTTTAGAACTATTTTTAAATGATTTCATTGCAACATTCATTTTTCTCTGCTCCACCTCCTTTCTCCCCTCTCCTCTTCTGCCCTCACCTTTGATACCCATGCTTCCAATTTTTTCAGGAGATCTT
This sequence comes from Bramus lutescens, assembly GCA_001685075.1. NCBI lineage: Eukaryota > Metazoa > Chordata > Mammalia > Rodentia > Cricetidae > Bramus > Bramus lutescens. Next base: position 4,795 of record LOEQ01015559.1, read on the forward strand.
GTCTTTTTCTACTTCCCATGTAGATTAGATGTATGTATGTCTCTCTTAGGGTCCTCATTGTTGTCTAGGTTCTTTGGGATTGTGAATTGTAGGCTGGTTTTCTTTGCTTTATGTCTAAAAGCCACTTATGAGTGAGTACGTATGATCATTTTCTTTCTGGGTCTGGGTTACCTCTTATGATGTTTTCTAGATCCTTCCATTTGCCTACAAATTTCAAGATGCCGTTATTCTTTTCTGTTGTGTAGTGCTCCATTGTATAAATGTACCACATTTTCCTTATCCATTCCTCAGTCAAGGTGCATCTAGGTTGTTTTCAGGTTCTGGCTACAACAAACAATGCTGCTATGAATACAGTTGAGCACATGTCCTTGTGGTATGATTGATCATCCTTTGGGTATATACCCAAAAGTGGTATTGTTGGGTCTTGAGGACGGTTGTTTCCTAATTTTCTGAGAAATCACCATACTGATATCCAAAAGGGTTGTTCCAGCTTGCACTCCCACCAGCAATGCAGAAGTATTCCCTTTGCCCTCTCCAGCATCAGTTGTCATCAGTGTTTTTGATATTGGCCATTCTTACAGGTGTAAGATGGAATCTCAGAGTAGTTTTGATTTGCATTNCATCAGTGTTTTTGATATTGGCCATTCTTACAGGTGTAAGATGGAATCTCAGAGTAGTTTTGATTTGCATTTTTCTGATGACAAAGGATGTTTAGCATTTCCTTGAGTGCCTTTCAGCCATTTTAGAGTCCTCTGTTGAGAATTCTGTTTATGTCTGTACTCCATTTTTTTTATTGAATTATTTGTTCTTTTGATGACCAATTTCTTGATTTCTTTTCTTATTTTGGCAATCATACCTCTGTCTGATGTGGGATTGGTGAAGATCATTTCCCATTCTGTAGACTGCCATTTTATCTTGCTAACTGTGTCCTTTGCTTTACAGAAGCTCTTCAGTTTTAGGAGGTCACATTTATTAATTGTTTCTCTCAGTGTTTGTGTTACTAAGGTTATATTTAGGAAGTATTCTCCTGTGCTAATGCATTAAAGTGTACTTTCCATTTTCTCTTCTATTAGGCTCAATGTGGTTGGTTTTATGTTACAATCTTTGATCCATTTAGACTTGAGTTTTGTGCATGACGATAGATATGGATCTATGTTCATTCTTCTATATATTGTTGTCCAGTTATGTCACTACTATTTGTTGAATATGTTTTGTTTTCCATTTTATAATTTTTGTTTCTTTGTCAAAAATCAGGTGTTTTTAGGTATACAGATTGAAATCTGAGTCATTACTGAATGTTTTATGAGTTATAAATGTTCCTTGGTAGAATTTTTGGGGTCACAAATGTAAACTATCATATACTCAGCAAATAGTGAGAGTTTGAGTTCTTCTTTCCTGATTTGCATCCTTTTCATCTCCTTTTGTTGTCTTATTCCTTAGTTAGGATCTCAAGAGCTATATTGAATAGATAAGGAAAGAATGGAAAACCTTATGTTTGCAATTTCAGTGGGATCACTGTGAGTTTCTCTTCATTTAGTTTGATGCTGGCTGTTGGCTTACTGAATATTGACTTTATTATGTTTAGGTATGTTCCTTTTTTCCTCTGCTCTCTCCAAGACCTTTATCATGAAAGGATGCTATATTTTGCTGAAGGATATTTTAGCATCTAATGAGATGACCATGTGGCTTTTATTTTTCAGTTTGTTTATATGGTGGATTACATTGACAAATTTTTCACATATTGAAGCATCTCTGCATTTCTGGAATGAAGCTTACTTGATCATGGTGGATGATATTTCTGAAGAGTTTTTGGATTAGATTTGCCTATATTTTATTGAGTATTTTTGCATCGATGTTCATGAGTGAGACTAGTCTGTAATTATCTTCTTAGTAATGTCTTTGTGTGGTTTGGTATCAGGGTAATTGTAGTCTCTTAAAAAAGACTTTGGCAATGTTCCTTTTGTTTCTATTGTGTGGAAAAATTTGAGAAGATTTGGTAGTAGTCCTTCTTGAAAATCTTGGAGATTTCTGTGCCGAAATCATCTGGTCCCGTTGGAAACTTTTGATGACTGTTTCTATTTCTTTAGTGGTTATTTTTTTAAAAATTTTCTTATCTGGTCTTGATTTAATTTTGGCAAGTGGTATTTATCCAGAAAGTTGTCCATTTCCTTTAAGTTTTTCAATTTTGTAAAGTACAGGTTTTTAAAGTATGACCTGAGGATTCTCTAGATTTCCTCAATGTCTGTTATCATGTCCTTCTTTTCATTTCTGATTTTGTTAATTTGGATAGTCTCTCTCCGACTTTTGTTTACTTTCTCTATTTTGTTGTTTTTCTCAAAGAATCAACTCTTTGTTTCATTGATTCTTTGTATTGTTTTCTTTGTTTGTATTTTGTTAATTTCAGCTCTCAATCTGATTATTTCCTGCCTTCTAGTTCTCCTGGGTGAGTTTGCTTCTTTTTCTTCTAGAGTTTGCTTATGTTCTGTTAACTCACTAGTGTGGTATTTTTCCAGCTTCTTTGTGTAGGCATTTAGTGATATGAACTTTCCTCTTGACACTGCTTTTATAAATTTGGTAAAGTTTTGTGGTCGTTTTCAATGAATTTTATTAAGTCTTTAATTTCTTCCTTTATTTCTTACTTGACCAGTTGGTGATTCTGGTGAGCATTGTTTAATTTTTATGTGTTTGTGGGCTTTCTGAAATTAATGTTGCTGTTAAATTCTAATTTTAAGCAATGGCAATCCAATAAGATATATGGGGTTATGCTATTTTTTTGTGTGTGTCTCTTGAGGTTTGTTTTGTTACCTAGCATGTGGTCAGTTTTTGAGAAGGTTCCATGAAGTGTTGATAAGGTATATTTGTTTGTGTTTTGATGGATTGTTCTATAAATGTCTGTTAAGTCTGAGACATGACATCTGCTAGTTCCCTTATTTCTCTGCTAAATTTCTGTCTTGCAGACCTGTCCAGTGGTAAGAGTGGGGTGCTGAAATCTTCCATTATAATGTGTGTGGTTTAGTGTGTGATGTAAGCTTTAGAAGTGTTTCTTTTACATATGAAGGTGCCCTTGTATTTGGGTATTGATGTTCAGTACTGAGGTTTCCTCTTGATGTACAAATTTGAAATGTCTTTCTTTGTCTCCTTTGATTGATTTTAGGTTGAAGTCTATTTTGTTAGGTATTAAAATAGCTGCATCAGCTTGTTTCCCAGGTTCATTTGATTAAAATTTTTTTCCAGTCCTTTATTCTGAGGTGATATCTGTGTTTGAGGTTGAAGTGTGTTTCTTGTATGTAGCAGAAGGATGGATTGCAGATTTTGTTACCAATGCGACATTTAGTACTTTTTTTGCTAATACTATGAATTGTATTATGCGAGGTTTATATGACTATGGAGATACCTCAGTTTATTGGTCACTAGGTTTCAGTTTTCTTCTCCATATTTTATTATTAAGGAAGAATATGGCACTCTTAGGAATTATACGATCTTTACAGACTAATAATGAACAGCTAGTTGATGGGATTAATATCATCAAAAATCAGAGGTTATCTGAACAAGCAAATACTATGGCAGACAAAACTGAATCCATATCTAAGAGTACTAGAAAGTTATCTGAAAGTATTCATATGGTTGAATTTGACAATCAAAAGTTGTCAAAAACTTATGATAAATTATCAGAAAGAATGTATCTCCAGGATGACAATCTACATGATATTCAAGTAAAGTCCAAGGAGGAGATGCTCTCTTTAAAGGAGAACATTCAAACTTTGGAATCACAGGTGCAGAATGAGGACCAGAGACTTGATGTCTCAGTGAAATCACTAGAAATATATACAGGCCAGGAGATTCAGGCTTTAAAAAGACAATGATAAAATGATTTGAAATGATTGAAGAAATTATTGGAGCTGATGAACAGGGAAAGAAAGCACAAGGACAGGATGCAACATTGCCAGTGCCTGTCAGAAATGGCTTACCTAGGGTTTTAGCTTCCTACCCTGTAATTTACTCTGATGAAGCATCAGCTTCTAAAGGCTCAAAAGGAGCCAAAGAAGGTAGATGGATACCTATAGAAATGAATGATCTGAAAGAAATTAAGCAAGCTGCCATAACTTATGGCTTGCATTATACATTTGTTAAGGAGATGATAAAGACTTGGGCTTCCAGCATCAAGGCAACTCCTCATGACTTTTTTTTTCCAGGTAGTTTTAGCAGTCCTGGATGATGAACCTTCCTTGATGTTTGGAACTTACTTCAGGGAGGAATCCAAAAAATATGGAACAACAGGGAAAAGCAAAAGGTCTTGAGTTTTCCCAAGATCAAATTCTTGATGAAGGCCTTATGCTGACCCACAGGTCCAAGCTCTTTACAACGAAGAAATCTTGTCCCTATGCCACAAAGTAGCCTTGAATGCTTGGGACAGCATTCAAGTACTAGGAAAAAGAATTGAATCATATAGCAGGGTTAGACAGGGATAGAGAGAACCCTTTATTGACTTTTTACAAAGATTAATCAAGGCTATATAAATAGGAGCCACAGACCCAGAAGATACACAAATAATTCTTGAATCTCTGGCTTTTTAAAATGCAAACTTAGAACGCAAAAAGATAATTGGGCCTTTAAAGAAGTTTTAGCATCTATGGATAAATGGATTCTGCGTACAATGAATGTTGAGACATTTGTCTATAATGCTGAATCTTGGGTAGGAGAAGCAATTTCCAAAGTAACAAGGAAACATCAAACTGCTAAATGTTTTAATTGTGGTAAAATAGGACATCTGAGAAGGGATTGTTGGCAAGGAATTTTTAGGAATATTATCTCCTCTGGGAATGGCAAAAACAGGAGACCTCAATCTTCAGGAATATGTAGAAAGTATGGTAAAGGCCGACATTGGACCATTGAATGCAGATCAACAACAGACAGATAAGGCAATCTGATACCATTGGGAAAGTCCTTGAGGGGCATCTTACAGGATCTTAAGCCAAAAGTGGCCCAGTCGTTCCCAGTAGCTGTGGAGAACATGTTGCACCAAGAAAATTAAAAAATCCAGAACCTTTTATGCAAGACCACACTGTTCTAAATAATGGCATAAATTTGGATGATAAGTCAAAAATTCAAATAAGAAATAAGAAACATATATTCTGGCAAACTTCTATAAATGATCAGAGACCAAAGATAAGAGTGTATATAAATGGAATTGTGATTTTTGGCTTGATAGACACAGATGCAGATGTGAATAACGTCACTCCAGAATCGACATCCAAGTTGGCCTTTTTAAGTGGCAGATGTTAAATTACTAGGAATTGGAACCATATCTCAAATTAAACAAAGCACAAGATGGGTTGACTGTATTGGGCCAGAAGGTCAAAGAGGGAAGCTGAGGCCATATGTAGCTGATATTGCAATAAATGTATGGGGCTGTGACCTGCTACAACAGTGGAATACTGAGATTAACATTCCTGCAGTCTCAGGAACTCATAATTCTGGGAAGGATATAATAAGGTAATATGAACAAATTTCTAAATTGATTATAAAAGGTAAATTGAGACTTCATCAACCAGCAGGTATAGACCAAGCAGAAATTATAGTGCCTTCCACTACTCATGAAATAAAAAAGTTACGGGAAGGCAATGAACCATTGCAAAGAGCTTGTGCTACTTTTTGGGGGGATAAATTAATAGCAACTAATCACAAAAGCCATAGACTTTTTGGACTCTTCCTTGAGTTGTACATGATGTTCAAATAACTGGAACTGTACATTTTTTACTGATGCAAAGAAATCAGGGAAGGCAGGTAACAAATCAGAAGAATTAATTAAGGTGGAACAAAGCCCTTGTAATTCTGTTCAGAATGCATAATTATATGTCATTCTCATGGTGCTAAGGTATTTTAAAGAACCTTTTAATATAGTTACTGATTCACAATATGCAGAAAGAGTTATGTTGCATATTGAAACTGCTGAATTTATACCAGATGATACAGAATTGACTTCATTGTTTATCCAAGTGGATGACATAATCAGGAATAGGCTTTGTCCTATGTACATAACACACATCTGATCCCATATGGGTCTACCAGGTCCTCTAGCACAAGGTAATGCAGAAATTGATCAATTACTGATTGGAAGCATGTTACAGGCCTCCGAATTTCATAAAAAATCATGTCAATACCAAAGGTTTAAAGAAAGAGTTTTCTATTGCATGTCAACAAGCTAAGGACATTATAAAGTGATGCCCTATTTGCTCTTTATATGATCAAACACCACTACCTGCAGGGACTAACCAATAGGGTACTCAAAGGAATGAAATCTGGCAGATGGATGTGTTCCACTTTGCAGAATTTGGAAAATTAAAAAAGGACACCACACTGACACTTATTCAGGCTTTCAGTGGGCAACTGCTTTAAGATCAGAAAAGGCTGATTCAGTAATCACACATCTATTAGGAGTTATGGCCATCATGGGTATACCTGCACAAATAAAGACAGATAATGATCCATTATATGTCTCCAGCAAAACATAACATTTTTTGCTTATTATAATATTAAGCATGTTACAGGTATATCATGCAATCCTAAAGGTCAAGCAATTATAGAAAGATCAAATCAAACTATAAAGGATATGTTAAACAAACAAAAAGGGGTGGAAAATACCTCCAGAAANCAGGAATAGGCTTTGTCCTATGTACATAACACACATCTGATCCCATATGGGTCTACCAGGTCCTCTAGCACAAGGTAATGCAGAAATTGATCAATTACTGATTGGAAGCATGTTACAGGCCTCCGAATTTCATAAAAAATCATGTCAATACCAAAGGTTTAAAGAAAGAGTTTTCTATTGCATGTCAACAAGCTAAGGACATTATAAAGTGATGCCCTATTTGCTCTTTATATGATCAAACACCACTACCTGCAGGGACTAACCAATAGGGTACTCAAAGGAATGAAATCTGGCAGATGGATGTGTTCCACTTTGCAGAATTTGGAAAATTAAAAAAGGACACCACACTGACACTTATTCAGGCTTTCAGTGGGCAACTGCTTTAAGATCAGAAAAGGCTGATTCAGTAATCACACATCTATTAGGAGTTATGGCCATCATGGGTATACCTGCACAAATAAAGACAGATAATGATCCATTATATGTCTCCAGCAAAACATAACATTTTTTGCTTATTATAATATTAAGCATGTTACAGGTATATCATGCAATCCTAAAGGTCAAGCAATTATAGAAAGATCAAATCAAACTATAAAGGATATGTTAAACAAACAAAAAGGGGTGGAAAATACCTCCAGAAATCGATTTCATAATGCTTTATTAACCTTGAATTTTCTTAAGGTTAATGAGAAAGGGACACCAGCAGAGAGACATTGGATAATGGAAAAGTCTGATGAATTAAATCAACCATTTTATTTCAAGGATGTGCTGACCTTACAATGGAAGTCAGGAGATGTGTTGCATGGGGGAAGGTGTTTTGCTTTTATTTCCACAGGAGAAGAAAAATTATGGATAACATCAAAATTAATAAAGATTCAGTTTGAAGAGGAGAAACCTTTTGAAAATGAGAAATGACTGCTCATCCACAATGGTGATAACCATACAGGTGGTAAGGAAAGTGTATAGGATGGGGGCAGAATTCTGTTCTTTTCTTTGCAGGAAAATACTCATCTTCAAAAATTCAAGAGACCCAGGATGTTTGAATGATGATGGATGGAAAAATCACTATCCAATAAGGATCATGAAGAAATCAATATGATATGTAAGTACAAATGGTAGATTGTGTATATATATGTGTGTGTGTGTGTGTGTGTGTATTTATTTATGAATATATAGAGCTGGTTTTGGAGTTGGACAATGGCTTTGTCCTTCTTTAAATTCAAGCATGTTGTTAAAAGAAAAACCTGGAGTTTCTGTCTCATGTCAAGAGCTGTCTGGTATGGGACAGAAAGAAAAAAGAATTTAGAAAAAAAATTACTTTTCTTCATATCCATTTTTGTCTTTATCATACCTTTCATTGAATATATATGTCTGTATATATCTATATAAATAATGCTTAAGTTTTCCACAATGAACAATGAATTTTCCTGCAGTAATCTTGGAAGTTTCTAGGAAGAAGATAGGACCCCACAGCAACTTCACCTGGTTGATATGACGTCATTATGCTGATAGCGCTACTACAAGACCTGTTTTGGGTACTGGCTGCACAAGTTGGTTCTAACTTGGTTAGCTGATATGGTGCACATTTTTACAATGTTCTGGCCAGACCTCCACAAATACTCAGAGACTATTTGCAATCATGCAAGACATTAATCTTGAAACTTAACCATCATTTTACTTTCACGGGATACCATTGAAAGAACATCACCCCCATGACAGCTGGAAGTAATTCTGGAAGACGATGTCTCCCCTTCCCAAGAAAGTTTGTCCTCAGGGTTATTGACTTCATTTAGGGGTTGATTATAATTGGTATAGGGTTGGGGGTTGGGGTGGAAATTTTATAGGCTCAGGGATCTCTTTGGGAAAGAAAAGAAAAAATTAGATGAGATAATAGATTAGTGTGAGCTTATTCACATTAATAATAATAGTGAGTAATAGAGTGAATACCTGTGAGTTATTATTTAAAGATAATTACATTGGCATAGATTCTTGTATATTGATACAAAGTTAAATTATATTGAATATTGTATGCATGCATGCTTCTACCTCTGTTTAAAACATTTTTATATATTGATATATATTTACCATATTGCAATGTACATTTCAACCTCTGATCAAGATACTCATACACTGTTTACATTTTGAGGTCATTGTCCTCATTTATACAGTTGTTTATTGTCTTAGTCTTTAAGTTATATAGGTATTAAGAATTATATATCAATAGTCATCTGTGTTTGTAATACTTATAGTTAGACTAATCAGGTTCTTTAGTTACATAGAGATTATATTCTGCATAGATAGATAATATTCAACCACTTCAAAGAGCTGTAGAAAATGGCATTTAAATAACTTAGAGTTCTGTTGAAGTGAGACACAACTGCTCTTGGAAGCACCTATCTATTCCAGAGAGAATGTTGAGCACCGAGGACACTCCACGTGGAGCTTGTTTTCTTCTTGGCAAAACTGGCCTTTGGGAAAAGAAATGCCCATGCATCAACCACTGACAAGATACATAGTATCTGGAAATGGATAAGCAGGACTGTCAAATCTTGCTAAGATAGGGTAAGATGGTTTTGAAAATTTTCTTGCCTTTGAAAATGGTCTGTCAGTTATTCTAGGCCTTAGCCAAAGTTGGTTGCTTCAAAATTGCAAATGAGACTTTGGGTGAATGCCCAGGTAGCCACAGTTGTCTCTGTCATTTGTTGCATGTTTTGGAAGTTGCTTGCTTGCACTTCCTGCTTACTCAAGTAATATTATTTCCCTTCTCGGATCTTCCATGAGGTTGAACACTAGATAGTTGTAGTTACTTTCCTTTCATGACTTGGCCAAGTTATATATTACATAAGACTTAAGCTAGTTAGAATAGGGTATTTGTTCTTATTGTATATAATTTTGTATTAGGCTTAGAACTCTCTTATTTAAACAAAAGTTGGAGGTGCTGTAGTAAGATTTGCAGCTTGTAATTACCAGCCTACTGGGGCATGGCCTTTTATACTATATAAGCAGATGCGGAACCTGTGTCTGTCCCTTTTCTCCTTCCCCTTGCTCCTTTTCTCTGTCTGCTCATTACGATTGTTTGGATTCGATCTCTATCCACCATTCAAGCAGAGAATCGTGATTTGTGAGTTTACCCCTAAATAAATAACTATTTCTCACTTCTGAGCTAGTGTGGTATTTTGTTTAAGCATCTGTTCCAGTCACATGTTTCTGAGGAGTTTAGTGGCTCAGGCCTTTCAAAATGTTTTTAATATGCAGTTTGTCAGTTTTAAAATGAGAGACCAGAGGCCACCATGGAAGATTCTTGGACAGTTTAACCAAACAACCAGTGAATTCATTAATGTTAGTGGCTTAATTCTCTGGGAATTGTCCTCAGTGTGATTACAGAAAGGGATAGGGGAGATAGTAAAGAACCATGTCAAGGGCTTAAGCTCTGAGCTTAAGAGCAATGACTGCTCTTGCAGAGGACCCAGGTTCAATTCTCAGCATGCACATGGTGGACTCAACTGCAGTCTGTCTGCATTACATTTTTATTTTATTTTTTAAAATTTTTTATTATTAATTTTATGATTATCATTATTAAAATTTTCCACCTCCTGCCCCCCTCCCCTCCCCTCCGCCTCCCTTTCCAGTCCAAAGAGCAGTTAGGGTTCCCTGCCCTGTGGGAAGACCAAGGTCCTCCCCCCCCTATTAAGGTCTAGGAAGGTGAGCATCCAAACAGACTAGGCACCCACAAAGCCAGT
>LOEQ01015562.1:0-15177 GCA_001685075.1 Bramus lutescens
AGACAGACAGGGAGGAAGCAGGAAAGCAGGATGGACAGTCCATAGATGAGGTAAACGAGCCTCAGGGAAGCACATAGGTTAATAGAAATTGGCTATTTTTAAGTTAAAAGAGCTAGCTAGAAACAACCCTAAGCTAAGGCCAAGCATTCATAACTAAAAGTAAGTCTCTGTGTCATGATTGGAGTCTGGTAGTCCAAGAAAGCCCGCTGAACCTTCTGACCCTGCTATAGCATGCCTGAGCGTGTGTCCAAAGATCTCACTGCCCTAAGCCTCAGGGGCTCATCCATGCTCATTGCTGCTACGTTTACAATAGCTGAGGAACAGAAACAATGTAAATGTACTTCGCTGATTGATGGATGTCAAAAATGGGTGCATACGTTATGGAATACTATTAATCTGTCAAAAAAAACTGCAACCAAGAATTTTTCTGGAAGATGGATGAAACTGGGAAATATCATACTGAGAGAAGTAACCCAGACCCAGAAAGACAAATGACAAATGCTTCGTGTTCTTGCTTATTTGTGGCTCCCAGCTCTGAATCTTTAGATTTGAATATATAACCTGAGGTAACTACAGAAGCCAGAAAAATAGAAAAGGAACATGGAGTGGGAGGAACCATTTGTTTAATTTTTATAAATGCTGCCAAGAGGCTTTCAAAAAGACTGAGACCGGGGGAGAAAGCTCAGTGGTGATGCATTTGACTAGCATATGCAACACCCGGGCTTCAGATCCCAGGAGCACACACGCACCTTATAATCCACATTTCTACCAATAGAGTCCAGTGAGGAACCTCCCCCTGCCTGCTCTACAGGAAAGACATTATCTCACTTTCTGGTCCTCTCAAGTCTGGAGTGTAAGGACCCTGATTTTCGCCTCCCTAACTACTAGATTTTGTTCTCCAATGTGCTACCGATTTCCATTCCTGACCACATATGAGGGAGATCTCATTGCCCTAAGCCTCAGGGGCTCATCCATTTTCCTTCTCTTTGATTTGCATTCCTGCTTGTCTATTAGAATTATTTACCCCTTGCTATGCTGTAGCATTTCCTCTTCTAGGTCCTCTATCCCTAACTTATGTGTTTGTCATAATTAGATCATCTATAATTTATAGTGGTTTCAGGCTTTCTTGGGTTGGTTATAATGGCCTGTTCTCTCCTGATCTTTGGTTACTTATAAGCACTTAGATTTTCTTCTATAGTATTTATTACCTTACTGTTTGAATTTAAATTTTCAAGTCACTTGTCATTTATATTGTCATATTTTTCATGAAATATTTTTAACTTTTTGCAGGATGGTATACTAGCTTATTAAATACCTCATGCATTTCCTATTACACTGAAATACTTTTGTTACATGATAATTAATCATATATGCTGAAATATATCCTAGAGCTATATTCTACTGATTTGTCCATTCTGTGTCTATCAATATTATGGGATTTCTTATAATGGATTTATAGAGTATATTTATATCTAATAAGAAAATTATCTACTATTCTTTCTTTATACTTTCTTATTTTTCTCATCATTTCCAGAAGGCATTTTGTATGAATTTTACATTATTTTATTCAAGTAAGAACAGTTGGAATCTATTGGTGCTGTGATAGACTTATTAAATGACTTTGGACAATTCCAGATGTTTACATGACTCTCTGGCTATAATGCAGCAGGAGCCTCTATGTATCTGAATTTATTTCACACTCCTCATAAAGAAATTAATCTTCCTTACTAATATAAATACTTCATAGTTTTTAAATGCTGTATAATTGTTTATCATGTTATGTTGAATAAAACACTGCCCTCTGTTTCCATTTCTAGGTGTAAATTTTAGTATATAGAGAAAAAAGCTTTTCACTTTAAATGATTATTGATCCAGGCATCTTACAACTAATTTATTCTTATGAATCTGTGTTTGTGTCTCCGTGGTTTTTTGAGTGTGTCATTAAATCATTAGCCAAAAAGGGAGAGTGTCATCCATAACAATTTTCTAGCGTTGAGCACTAGGTTTCAGATATTTCATAAATGCCGTAAGGGTGGGTGAACAGCAGAATTGATGGTGGATCAGAGATCATTCACCAGGAGCACCGGGGCTCTGTTGCTGTTTGAATGAGAAAGCCTACCATAGGCTCATGTATCAGTTGGTCTGCAGTTAATGGCACTGTTTGGGGAGGTTATGGAACCTTTAGAGGTGCAGCTTTGCTGAAGAAGTTCATCTCTAAGGGTGGGATTCAGGGTTTATATGCTTGCACCACTTCCTGCTTGTTCTCTCTGCTTCCTGTCTACTGTTCATATGTGGTCAGTCAACTTTGCACTCCGACCACCCACTACCACACATTCCCTGTCATACCAGACTCTAGCCTTCTGGAGCTGTAAGCCAAAACAATCTCTTTCTTCCTTAAGGAGTTTTTGACCAGAGTGTTTTATCACTAAAACAAAACATAACTAATACAGATCTTTATATCATGGCATCTCTCAAGAGCAGTGAATCCTGCTCTCCTGAGAAACACCAGCCATTGTTTTGGTCACTACCCATTATTTCCAAATATAGTAAGGGGAGATGAATACATGTAATGGCTAAAGAGAACCTGTTCTTGAGTAGCTAAGGATCGTCCTAAGTGAACTATGCTGAGTGCTCTTTGACTTCTTGTCATCTGAACTAAAGGCAAAACCACTCAGGGAGAAGGAAGTGAAAAGCTGTCGGTGACTTGAATAAATTTGGTGACTAACCCTTTCACTGGATTTGAAGACGCAGCCACATGGATTGTTAGCAGAATCATTTCAGTGATCAGGGTCCAGAAGCACAGACCAAAACAAAAGGAAAGCAACAACCACCACCAACAATAACACAATATCAGTGCAGGAAAAGGGGTGGCATTGGGGACAGTACAGGTGGCCGACTTGGTTCATGCTTACCTCTCACTTGGTAAGACCTCACAAATCCTGCAGAATTGAACTGGGATCATGTGTCCACTTATCAAATCCCTCTCAGACAGTCATTTTAAGGAGAGCCAAGCACTGGGCCTATGATCTCAACTACAACCTTTCACCTATGGTAGCTATCAGACTGGGGAGCATAATTCTTCTCTGATGGAATTCACTATTGTCTGCTGCATACATAAACATCCAGCTCAAGAAGGTGTCAATCTGAATCATAAGTAATAAATAGGCCCCAAATGCTAGGGGCTTATAGCTGATGTCATTAGAATATTACTTATTCCTAGAAGAGGTTTCTCATAAATAAATAAAATAAATAAAAGCCACGGTAGCTCCTTGTTCTTTTACAAAGTAAAAACACACATACACGCATTTATGAATGTGCATGAAGAGGTAACCGCTTTGAGAAACACCTTTGTTTTCAAGAACAGAGATTATGAGTGCCAGGTTGGAGGGGATGAAAGTGTTCCCCATGAATCACCAGCAGGGACACCCTGTACCAGGACAGCAAGGAGGAAAGAGCTTGTCCAAGCTGGAGAAATCAATCCAAACTCTGGCGCAGACTACAAAGGAGGTTACCCCAAAGCTGACCAAACTGTTCTTCCAGGGAAAGCAAAATGTTTCTATGAGCATCTCAAGGGAAATCCCTGAAGGGCCAGAGAGAGTATCAGCTCGGTAATTGGCTAGCTAATCTGAAGCGCTACAGCCGAGCCAAAAATTCAGAGCCAAATGAGGAGGAGAGGCTTCCAGGCACAACCCTGGTTGCCGGGGTGGTCTGCTGCTTTTGAAGCATCTCTTCACGTTTTTAGCTGATGAGAGGTTTATAAAGAAAATGTATCACACTGAGTAAATCCAGTTTTTCAAACACACGCATGTTCTGGCAGTGTGGCTCAAACCTTTAATTTGCTTCATTCAGCAGCTGGTGCCCGTATGCGTCTGTGCCCTTTGCTCACGAGACTGGTCTGAAATGTTCTTGCCCTTTCTCTCTAAGGATCTGTATCCTTCTCATCCACTCTGAGTCCATTAGACTTTTACAGCCTCTTCCTGGGGCCTAGCCACGCTTTAATTCTTTTGATGACAATGGGAGACTCTGTAGACACTGAGACCATCTTCTCAAGAACTTTCCTATGACGCTAGTTCCTAATCAAAGATAATGCTAGGAATAACCCAGTTGCTACCCACCTTGCCACCCGGCCTTTCAGTGAGAAGATCTAGTCATCTAAATGGTACTATAATTGACATTCATCATCCAGTAACTATCAAAGACAACAGTGAGACTTTTCCCTCACAGCCTAGAACAGGGCCTAAGGAGAATCACAAAGATAGGTATGTTCTGCAAACAGAAGGAGGCTCATTACCTCTATGGCAGGATTGTAACTTCAAATTAATGAAAAGCCATTGTAGTCGGCTCTCTTTTATCTGCAGGTTCTATGCTCATGGATACAATCAAACTTGGATAAAAATTATTCAGAAAAAATGAAAGCAAAACATGGGATCATGTGCCTGCCTATACCCAGCACTCAGGAGCCTGAGGCAGGAGGACCATGAGTTAAAGGCTGGTCTGAGCCACATGGTGAGGACCTGTTTCAGAACAAACAAAAGTGTATAAAGAATGCATCTGTACTGAGCTTGTATAGAATTTGCTCTTTTGTAAATCCCTAAGTAATGCAGCATAAAAGTTTACACTATAGGTTATGTATTATAAATAATCTGTAGGTGATTGGAAATGTATGGAAGGTGTATATAAATTATATGCAATACCAAATTTTATGTAAGTAATTTGAACATCTGCAGGTTTTGGTATCCATGGCAGGTGAGGAAGTAGTCCTGGACCCATCTCCTACAGATAGTGAAAGACCATTTGTATAGCATCCCTTCGCTTCATCTCTGCAAGAGTCACTAGGTCATGTTTGCCTCCTACAATCTTGGTTTATACATATTGTCCATGAATCACTTAGTCACAGAGTACCTTTGCACTCTCAAAAGTGTCCCAACTTGGGAATTGCAAATAAAGTCAACCAATTTATTTAAGACACTAAGGGCAAGTTCATCCTGGACCCATACAAAGTAATATATGTGCTAATAAGGATGGGTAAGCAAGATTCCTAGTCAAGGGACTTTAGCCAAAAAGTTCATGATTTTGAAACTTGAATCCATCTCCTTTGGTCAGATACCGAGTTCATCTTTGGGTAAAAGATACAGCAACCTTGTATATCTAGCTGAAACATCTTACTCTATAGATGTTTCCATTAAAAGTAAAATCTGTTATGTGGCTATGTTGGCCCACCTCCCAACAGATGACCCATGTGAAATAGGATGATTCCATGAGAGCTTATGAATGAAGAATGCTTAGTATCACCCAAGGTGTTATCACAGTTAACAGAAGGGAAGAAAGGCATCCTGTCTGACTAACCTCTGAGAGCAGAGTCCTTCGGGCACAGGTCAGTTCTCCTTCCTCTCTCAACTCAACTCTCAATCTCAGTTCATAAGGAAACCACCCTGCATTTCAAGTACAAACTGTACAAAGCAAACATCTCCCAGTCACATATATGACCTCACAGGTCTGTCTTTCAGCCTACACCAAAGTCCATGAAAGGAAAGAACACAGTTCTTTCTTCTATAACAACATCCTCTTAACACTGGTGGTTTTGAACCATTCAATTTCCCAACATAGTAATAAAACCATGGAAATTCATACATAGGACATTCCCTAAAGGCATAGACTGGGTCTCAATAATTCACCCCCTCATACTTCTGTACATCTTCCCTACTCAAGTAAACATAGCAGAATGACGATTAGTAGAACCAGATTATTTTACAGATAATCTTGAATCTGCTCTGGTGTTTTAATACATTTACAACAACTTTATATTCTATCACTGTTAGCTCGTGCCTGGCAACATATCGCACAACTATTCTTTGTATGAGCACAAGAACATAATGTGCTGATGAGAAGGAAGAATTCTCAGAGTAGGTAGAAGGTGTTAAAGAAAAATTGCTATCTTTAGCACTGCAAACACAGGTATAGGCTCTAGAAGAGGTTCAACCCCCAGTATGCAGGTACTGGATGTCTCAGAAAAAAGTGGTTACATGCTTTACACTCTAGCTAGAGAAACCCTTAATTTTATAGATGAATAAATTGGAATAAATTGTCTTCCCCATAATGCTAAAAAAACATTAACCAAAGTAGCATGGGAACCCAGAACTAAATTAAAGACATTCAAGGAGAAATCACATTACAAAAATTATTTACTTGCTTGGGAAATAATGGATTCATTTTTATTCATTGAGAGCAAATGTTTCTGACTGTCACCTTGCACCAGGTAATGTCACTAGGTAATGGGGATACACAGTAAACACACTCTTAGGTGAGGACACTATTCTACATAGGTCGTAGAAGAGTTTTGAGCAGGGAGGTAAAGCAGAGGTGGTGTCCTGGAGATGAAGAACCAAAGCAATTGTGACTGGCAAGTTCCATGTGAGAAGACCACAGTGACCGAACCAGAGGGAAGCAAGGAGAGGGTGGCTGGGGGTAAGATCAAAGGTCAGGGAGGGAAGTCAGATCGTGTCAGGTCCTGATTCTTCCCCAGATGAAACGAGAAGTCCCCAGTGCTTTCCATCAGCGGAGAGGCATCATTACGCAGTCTTTAAGTCTCACTGGCTGGTCCACGAAGAAAGGAGCAGTAGAGCCAGTGAGGGGGGAGGAAGGATGACGTTATTACAACAGCGCAGGTGACAGGCTGGCGATTTAAACTAGGAAGATGGGCATGGGCTTTGAAGACTGGTCGGATTCCTGAGCATGTTGTGAAAGTAGCTCTGACAGATGTGAGAACTTAGATATGAACTGTGAGCAAGACGAGGGAGTGAGAAGTAAGGCCTGAGTATCTAACCTCAGGTAACTGACGACGCTTACCAAGACAGAAGAGAATGAGAAAAGAGCAGTTTGGGGAGGAAGGTCAAGTGTGCACTGAGCATGCTCAGTAGAGCTGACTATGCAAATTTTGCACGCACGAGAACCTCAAAAGAGGAACTGTGAGGAGTCTATAGAAAGAAGATATTTCAAAACATGGGACAAGACAAGAGTATCAAACAAAAGAGAGGCCTGGGCCAGAGCTCAAGATCCAATACCACACAGTACTGTCCTTCACAAGCAATCTATTGGCCCTTGAACTTGAACTTTCTGAATAGAAACCACAAGAATAGTGCTTCTGATTCTTCTTCAACATCAGATGGACAGTTTGCTGCTGATGTGTCAATAAGCCTGCCTGCTTCTTTAGGGTCCATCTACTGCCCGTTAGTAAGCAGCAGGAGGAGTTTTCAAAGAGGCCAAGCCAACAGAAAGAACCATGAAGGAGCCAAAGAAGTACCTGTCCCAGACCGGGGGATGCCAAGGATACAGGGAGTTGGGATGAGGAGTTATTGCTGCTAATGGATGCTCACTAGAAAAGAGGTGTGACACCTCATGGGCCCATTCCAGGTATCACTTTAAAAGTCACTCTCAAACAGAATGGGTCATGATAGAAGCAGAAGGTGGACCAATCATAATTAAGCAAGCATTGATGAAAAGCACACTCTTTTTTTTAATGAGTCTGAACATGACCCCAGGTACCAGTAATCATGTCTTAAATGCTGTGACAGACGGTGGCTAGCTATAAAGAGGAGGAAGGGCTGAAGATTCATGACATCATAAGGGTTGACTCATTTTTGTGGCCAAGGACAGGGTAAGGACACAGGTCCTGATAGAGATCTGAGGCAAGAGCTGGGGCTGGTGTTCAGAAACCCCTCCCAGGTTATTTAACTTCTTGGAGCCCTGTCTTTTCTCAACTGTGAAAAGGAAGTGATGTAAATACCCACCTTTCTAGGGGGAATTTTTCAGAAATAACTGGTGAGGAATTATTTTCCAAGTAAAAATAGTACCATTCATTGAGTCTTAGACAGTTAAAAATAGGTAAACTCCCATTGTGATGAACTCAAGGAAGTTGCCAATTATTTTAATGAAGTAAAATGGTACTAAAATTAACACGTAGCTAAAAACCACATTTTAAAATGAAAGAACCAGGGAACAATGCAAGCCAACATCCAGCTTGTGCTTAATGAGTCTGCAAGTGAAAGGAATGAAGCCCCGCGGGAGAAAATGAAGGTCATGCGTCCTCCTCTTCCTCTCAGTGGACATGGCAGAACGTTTGCTAACGGTGTTTAGCCTTGGTTTTGGCTGTGTTCCGCTTATTCAAATTAGGTAGTTGAAATATGAGATGATGTGCACTTGAGTGGGAAATCTTCTGGTCGAAGAATAAGAGTTACTGCAGGATGTGGGACCTCTACCCTAAGAATGCTGAGAATGGGAGAGATGGTCTTCCCCAGGGATGAGCCGGCCCTAATTGGTAACCATATACCAAGGGATCAGCCCTGAAAATATATACACCGGTAACATTATAAAGACAGAACTGATTGTATTTATATATTAAGGTAGGGGTGTGTGCAGGTGTGTGTGAGAGAGTAAGAGAAAGAAAAACAAATCTTAAACAATTAAAGAAAAAGAAGCTGTGAATTTGAGAGAGAGCCCAAAGAAGGGTGCATGGAAAGAATTGGGGGAGAAAATGATGTAAATATATTATAATTTAAAATTTTAATTATTTTATAACTTACTGAAGGAAAACTATGTATAATGAAAAAAACAAACCTATCAGAAAAACTCTTGACCATAATTTTGAAAGCACACAATTTATTCTATTGTTAGAATGGCTGATAGATGGGGAGTAACTGGATCAGTTTATTATCATATGCAATAAATTGAAACCTGACTGAAATTGTCCCACTAAAAGGGTATTTATTGTACATTATGCAGTTGCTATGGTCACTGTCAGTGATCATTTTCAGATGCAAGAAATATGTCTATTCCCAGGTCTTCAAACGTCCAGCTGTGTCACCTTAGGTGACTTACTTTGACTTTCTGTTTGTTGCTGCTGTTCTGTTTTTTAATGCTTGTTTGTTTGTTGTGTCCTCCAGAAAATGAAGCTCTAACGCCTATCAGCGTTCTGAGGCCTGGGTGTGGCGAGTATAAGTGTGCATCCTTGAACATGCTCTTCAAGGGGACTATCATTGTTAACCTTTACCTTTCATGAAATAAATTATCCAAGGTGCAGATTTAATTTTAACTGGCTAGAAACCTTTCTTGTCGTGGTATTTATCATTATTGAATTCCAATAGTAAAGACAAGCATCCTAGGTAGTGTCATCTGTCCCCTTAACATAGCCCAGGGTCATCAAGGGAGTCTCGATTGGGGGATTGCTCAGATCACATTAGCCTGAGGCCATGTCTGTGAGGAATTATTTCAATTGTTGATTGACAGGGCTGTGCCTAGCTGTGTCCAACCCATCGTTGGTGGTTAGTGTCCTGGAGAAGTTGGTCTCTTGCTGTATAAGAGAGCTATTTGAGAATGAAGAAGAAAAGGAGGCAGAACTCAGTGATCCTCTATGGGGAGTGCTACAGTTTCTGCTTGAGTTCCTGCCCTGGCTTCCCTCGGGACTTTGACCTGAAAGAATAAACTGGAATAAATCCTTTCCTCCCCTAAGCTGCTTTTGATCTAGCTCCAAACAGTTCAGATAATGGATACTCACCTCATATAGGATAGTACTGGAGCACCCCAAGACATATTTGATAACAGTTTTTTATGCTGACTTGAGCCAAGCATAACTGGGTTTCTTTGTTGGGTCCCTGGAAACCACATAAAACACAAGGGATAAAACAGACTAGTTAAAAGTTGTACAAACGACCCTCGGGTTGTATAATGTCTTATGTCCTTCCAGAAACCAGCCTGTACTGCTTGCAGACTCGTTCATTTATTTCCTCACCCATTTTTTCACAAAATATTTATTGGGGCTTTGACATTATTCTAGGTGGAAGAGATGCTAAGAGGAGACAGGCAGGCAGGTGCTGAAGTTTCTCTCTGGTTTAGTAGGTAGGTAAGGGATGAACGTGGACCAGGAGGATGGTTCAGTCGGTAACATGCCTTGCACCTTCCATGTTCAAAGTTGGATATTGCAATGTATGCCTGCCCCACTAGGAGGCAGAGACAGGAGGATGTCTGGGACTTGCCAGCGAGCCAGTCTAACCACTCAAGCCAGACAAGCAAGCTCCAAATTTAACAGGTGACCCTGTCTCAAAAAATAAAATGGACAGCTATTGAGGAAGATACTCAGTGTCAACCTCTGGCCTCTGCACACATGTGTACACACGTACACACACACCACCACCACCACCGCCAAAAAGGGGAGAAAGGAAAACAGAGACATGAATAAAAATTAATAGGCTTTTTTTAAAAAAGAAATAGTATAATAGAGCAAGATTTCATTATTATCTTTTTATCTCTTTGTCTTCTTTTCATACTTGGTGCAGAAAATAATTTTCACATAGGAGTAGAGGTGACAACGGCGTGGCGTGTCCAGTCTCTCCAGGTCCCTCTTAGGTTTCCTGAGTGATGACAGTAAATCAACACATTTAGAGTCCCTGCAGCTTTCTCCAGTGTCTCGCTGTGAAGCTCTGGGAAGTATTGACACTGTAATAATAAAAAGAGGAAAGAAGACCATGAGACCTTGTCTCAAAAAGAATTGGAGAAGTTAGCTTAATGACAGAGTTACACTAATTTGCTCTCAGTATCCTGAGGGGGAATCAGGCCCTTCTGGCCTGTTACTTTTATAGGTGGAAGCAAGAAAAGATTGCTGGCTAAAGGGAAAGTCGTGCAGGGATTTAAAAAAAAATGATTCACATGTTCTAATATATGTAGCCAACATGTGAAATTGTTTTTCTCAGTGTTTAGGGGAAAAATCATTATATTGGAGAATCCATTCACAACTTTGTTATAAGTTCTGTATGATTGGGACTTTTAGATATGGCCCATGAAAACACAGGCTATCCAGCTAAATTTGAATTTCAGGTTAGCACCAAATAAAACTTTAGTGTATGTCCCAGGAAATATTTGTTAACTGTATTTTGTTGCCTTATCCGGACCTGATGCTGGGAAAGATGTTAACCCCCTTCTAGTTGGCAAAGAGCACTTTCCTATTTGACATTTTTCCTCCTTGTTCCCAAAGAAGGTTCTCATTATTGATCACTTTCATTGATCCCATCCGGCAGTTTTCAAACACACACACACACAGACAAAGAAGAGCTCTTAAGAGAACAAATTCTGATGTTGAATCTTAATATTGAATCCTGGGGTTTTTTCTCTCTTTTTCATAAAATGGCAGAATCTTGTTGGATGAAAAAGATAAAAGCAGCTGGGAGTAGAAGGAAACTAACCACTCACTTCCTACCGCCTTTGTCCCAGAATAAAGGGATTCTATACAATAAACATGAAACGTTAATGTTTTGGACATCCCCACCAAGTCTTGCCTAAGTAAAAAAGTCCACATAATCCTTCCCTTCATCACGCCAGACTTTCTCCTCACTGCAGACATTATCATCCAACTCCCATTAAAGAAATGCTGGAACTGTGCATGGTGGAACACGCCTTTAATCCCAGCACTTAGAGGCAGAGGCAGGAGGATTATATGTAAGTTTGATGACAACCCAATCTACATAGCATGTTCCAGGCCAGCCAAGGCTATATATAGTGAGACCCTGTTTCAAAAAAAAATGCAATTCTACTTTAATTAAAAAACATTAAATTTTTAAAAGAAAGACTGAAATCTGCTGATTCAAATCCTTTTTAACAAAAAGGAAGAAAATTTCCCCTCAAAAATCCAACACCATTCTTCAAGGACTATAATTATTTTAAAGTCTTAAAATTTATGTATAATGGCAAAAGATGCCAAGTAACCAAAGCAATCCTAAGAAAAGAATACTGCTGGAGATATTACTATACCTGACTTTGAGTTACTCTGCAGAGCAGTGATAATAAAAGCAGCAAGTCATTGACACATGTTAACCCATAGACTAGAATAGAGGACAAGGTATAAGCTCATATAACTACAACTCCCTGGCTTTTAACAAAATGCCAAAAGTGCACATTCGAGAAAAGACAGTACCCTCAGCAAATGGTGCTAGAGAAAACATCTTCATGTAGAAGAGGAACCAGAACTCTATATCTTACCTGAACAAAAGTCAAATCCACATACATCAAACATCTTAATGTCAGATCTGAAGCTCTGAAATTGGTGGAGAAAAAAGAAGCAGAGAAAGCACCACAGTGCATGGACACTCATCTGGACTTTCTCCAGTTACTCTGGAGAAAAGTCAACTGCTGACAAACAGAACCTTAGGAAATTTAAAAGTCTTCATAGCACAAGGTAAACTGTTAAGTGGGTAAAGAAACAGCCTATAGAATGGGAGAAAACCTTGGCCATCTGACAGAGAATCAATAACCAGAATAAACACACACACACACACACATACACACAAAAAAAACACCCTAAACAACAAAAAAAAAGCCAATCAAAAATTGAGCTAAGGAGTCAAACAGAATTCTCAAAAGGAGAAATGTGTGGCCAAATTTGAACTGTTCAACATCTTTATCTATCAGAGAAATGCTTATTAATACTACCCTGAGATACCAGCTTACCCCAATCACAATGGCTTTCAGCTAGAAACCAAATGACAATAAATACTGGCCAGGGTGTGGAGGCAGGGGAAGCTTTATTCACTGTAAGTAGGCTGTAGACTGCTGTAGCCACTGTGTATCTTAAGTGGAGGTTTCTTAAAAACTAAGACTTGAATAATCACGTAACCAGCTATACTGCCTCTGGGCATATACCCAAAGGACTCTGTATCCTGCTACAGAGATACTTAATCACCTCTCTTCATTGTCACCCTTCACAAGGTGTGAAGCAAGGGAACAGAATCAGCCTACATATCCATCAACTAATAAAAGGGTAATGAAATGTGGTACAAATACACATTGGAATTTTATTTCACTCTAAAGAAAATATTAAGCTATAAAATTTGCAGGAAAAGGATGGAACTGGAAGATACTACATTGAGTTAGATAACCTAGGCTCAGAAATTGTCTTTGCATCTTTTACAACACATTTTTCTCTCCTTCTAGCTCCAGGCTTTAAGAGATGGGTACATTGATGTGGGAATGGGTGTGTGTAGAGTCTAGGGAACTACAGAGGGGCCATCAGAGAGGGGAAAGAGGCTTTGAGAGGCAGAGTTGAATGCATGAAATATGGAATTGCAAGACAAAGGCTGAGTGGAAATATTAAGAAGGGAAAAGTGGACAGAGAAGAGAGACCATGTGACTGGGAGGGTAAACTGTCTATGGGAAAGGCTTAGAAAGCTGACACCTGAGGAGTTCACTATGAGGGACTGAGAAGGTGGCTCTGTGGGTAGAGCATTTGCTGTGCAAACATATGAACCTGGAAAGTACCTGGATATGGATTCCTAGCACCCATGTCAAAGCCAGGCCTGATGGTGCATGCCTGCAACTTGCAGCACTAGAGTCAAAGACAGAGAAAAGTGAATTTGGGGAGTTTACTGGGCAACCAGTCTAGCTAAAATGGCAAGACCTTGTCGCAGAAAAAAATAATAGTGACAGAAGAAGCTACCTGAAGTCTATTTCCGGCCTCCATTTGTGCAATGATAGGCTAATGTACACATGCATACATGTGCGCATGTATGTGTATGTGCATGCACATGAGTGCACGTGAATGGGTGCATACCACATGCATGTGGGTGCACACACACCCCACAAGATTTCAGATGTAGATACACTGTATGAATGAATAAACATGCTCTCAGAAACCATATTATTAAATAAAAAATTCCAGTGTCAGGCATGGGCTCTCTCTCTCTTCATTTGTTGGTCGGGAAGGCCCCTGGCACTCCCAAATCAATACTAGCAATTGGCATTGCTGTTGATAGTCCAGCAGAACAAAATGGTAAGACCTCATTGTGGAAGACACCACTCTGCAGGGTATACAGAAATCAAGCTGGAACTGGGATAGTGGCTATTCTTTGCAGGATAGCCTCCCATTGCCAAAAGGCAATCACTAAGACATGGAGGGAGAGTTGTCTTCCACGTTCTTATCCAACTGTGGACTCAGTGTACAGCACTGCTAACAAGCTAAGCAAGACGTCCCCGCTGGTGTAATAACAGCAAGCAAGCTACAAGGGTAAGCAAACTCTGATTAGATTTGAGGTCCACTCCATAGAAGGCAATCTTCGTCTGGTAGTGTGAAAGTTGTCAAACACCTATGTCTGGGGATGTCATGGACCCTGGTGGGAGAGATAAATTTGCTGTTATTTTGCTAAGTAGATATGATGTATCTATCAAACTGTCATCTAAATAACTACGCTGATACCCATAGATTACTGTAGCTATCGGCTTTGATGAGTGAAGCTTCCTTTTGCAGTGGGGAATGGTAGCTGGAGAGACTCATAAGTGGTCAATGTGATGGGAACAGGTAACAGTCAAACGCTCAGCGGCCATAAACTGGACGTCTCTATTACCCACTCCAAGGCTCAAGGAACATCCACAGAGGAAGAGCAAGAAAGAATGTAAGAGCCAAAGGAAGGAGCGGAGGGCAGGGCAGGACATAGAACTGTGGCAGCTGAAAACGACACCACAGTTACATTCTTGCACTCTGCTCATCTGCACAATATTGGGCATCTCCAACATCCTGACATATAGCAGGAGGATTTATGTGCGGTTAGTGGGAGCTGAGAGGAGAGACAGCTTCTCCAATAATGTGGCCACGGATAAGGTTCCCATGCTACTGTGAATGACCTTCCCCGTATTCCTGTAAGTAGCCCTAAGTTAAATATCAGGGTCATAGAAAAATAAAATAAATGATTGTTCAGATTTTTATGTTTTGTGTTTGGGTTTTTTTAGAGAGAGGAAAGGGAGAAAGAATCAAAGTTAGGGAGGGGAGGTAGGGAGGAGCTGGGAAGGACTGGGAAAGGGAAAAGAATATGATCAAAATACAACGTATGGAAACATTTTAAAGAAAAAGTACACACAAAGGAATAAAAGAACTCCGAAGACTCAGGGGAAGAGAAAGATAGCTGACAGAAGGGGGAAGGAGGGAGAAGGCATCAGGGAGGGAGGGAGAGGAAAGAGGGCATCAGGCAGCAGACATGATCAAAGAATAGTATGTATCTGAAAATGTGATGAAACCTGTTATCCATTAGTAACACACACGAATAAAATTACAAAATAGGCCAAGTTAAAGGAGTGACCATTTGGAGGGAAGAGGAAACAACAGGGTAAAAAGGAAATCAATATTATCAAAGTATATTTTATACA